>RJWJ010004624.1:0-47885 GCA_004363605.1 Indri indri
TCTTATAGTAAGACAATGATGAAGTTTACTGCATTGATTGACTCTTCCCTTCTTGAAATATTTCTCTGTATTAAGCAATGGTGTCTGATAGCATTTTACTCATAGAACTTCATTCAAAATTGGGGTCAATCTTCTCAAACCCTGGTGCTGCTTTGTCAACTAAGTTTACATAATATTTTGAATCTTTTGTTGTCATTTCAACAATGTTCACATCATCTTCATCAGGAGTTGATCCCATTTCAAGAAACCACTTTCTGTGTCCATCCTTAAGAAGCAACTCCTCATCTATTCACGTTTTCTCAAGTGATTGTCGCAACTCAGCCACATCTTCAGACTCCACTTCTAATTCTAGTTCTCTTTCTATTTCCATGACATCTGCAGTTACTTTCTCCACTGATTGAGGGTTTTGAAACCCTCAATGTTATCCATGAGGATTGCAATCAACTTCTTCCAAACATCTATTAATATTGATCTTTTGACCTCCTTCCATGAATCGTGAATGTTCTAAATGGCATCTAGAATGGCAATTTTTTTCTAGAAGGTTCTCAATTTACTTTGCCTAAATCCATCAGGGGAATCACTATTTATGGCAGATATAGCCTTATGAAATGTATTTCTTAAATAGTAAGACTCGAAAGTCAAAATTACTCCTTGATCCATGGGCTGCAGAATGGATGTTATGTTGGTAGATATGAAAACATTAATTTCCTTGTACATCTCCATCAGAGCTCTTGGATAACCAGGTGAATTGTCAAAGAACAGTAATATTTTGAAAGGAATCTATTTTTCTGATCCGTGGATCTCAACAGTAGGCTTAACGTACTCAGTAAACTATGCTGTAAACAGATGTGCTGTCATCTAGGCTTTGTTATTCCATTTCTAGAGCACAGGCAAAGTAGATTTAGCATAATTATTAAAGGCTGTAGGATTTCAGATTAGTAGATGAGCATTGGATTCAACTTAAAGTCACCAGCTATATTAGCCCTTAGCAAGAAATTCAGCCCGTCCTGTGAAGTTTTGAAGTCAGGCATTGACTTCTCCCCGGTTATGAAAATCCTAGATGGAAACTCTTTCCAATATAAGGATGTTTTATGTAAATTAAAAATCTGTTGTTTAGTGTAGCCACCTTCATCAATTATCTTAATTAGATCTTCTTGATTACTTGATACATCTTCTACATCAGCACTTCCTGCTTCACCTTGTACTTTTATGTTATACAAATGACTTCTTTCCTTAAGCCTCATGAACCAACCTCTGGAGCTTCAAACTTTCTTCTGTAGCTTCCTCACCTTCTCAGCTTTCATAGAATTGAAAAAAAAAAAAAATTAGGGCCTCCCTTGCTCTGGATTAGGCTTTGGAACATTATGAAAGGAATATTGAAAGGAATGTTGTGGCTGGTTTGATCTTCTATCCAGACCACTAAAACTTACTTCATATCAGCAATAAAAGACCGTTTTGCTTTATCATTTTTATATTCACTATTGTAGCACTTTTAATTTCCTTCAAGAACTTTTCCTTTGCATTCACAACTTGGCTAACTGGCACAAGAGACCTGGCTTTCACAGTTTTTGACATGCCTTCCTCACTGAGCTTAATCATTTCTAGATTTTGATTTAAAGCGATAAATGTGCAACTCTTCCTTTTTCTTGAACACTTAGAGGTCATTGTAGGGCTTATTAGCCTAATTTCAATATTGTTTTATCTCACAGAATAGAGAGGCCTGAGGAGGAGGGGGGAGGTGGGAAAACGCTGTTGGGTAGAGCAGTCAGAACACACACTTTTATTGACTAAATTTTCCACCTTAGATGGGTGAGGTTTGTGGTACCCCAAAACAATTGCAATAGTAATATCAAAGATCACCAATCAGTTATCACCATACCAGATGTAATAGTAATTATAAAAAGTACGAATATTGCAGGAATTACCAAAATGTGACACAGAGCCACAAAGTGAGCACATGCTTTGGGAAAAATGGTGCTGATAGATTAGCTTTAACCAGGTTGTCATAAACCTTCAATTTGTAAAAAAATATACTATCTGCGAAGCATAATAAAGCAAAGCACAATGAAACTAGCTGTGTCTATACACTTTTCCACAACATAGACTGTTTGCCCAATCACTGTTTATGAAACTCCTACTTTTATGTTCTGGTTCAAACCCACACTTCCTCTACTGCTCTTATTCATGTACCAGCCATCCTTCAAAACCTAGATCACACTCTTAATTCTCTATAGAGATTCTGAAATGAAATTATTTCAACTATTACTACTCTTTTTCTGTTTCTATTTTTACAATGCATTTAGAGTGAGTCCTGCACAGTTACGCACATGTGAGTTTTTTAGTGTGATTGGTTATCCCAGACAAATTTTAAATTTTTTAAGAAAAAGTATCCACATCTTTGCAATTATGAATTGTGATTCTATAAACAATTGACTGCAAATTGTCTTTATTATAGAAGTCTTTTTTTTCCCTTTGGTTAAATACTCAGTAATGGGATTGCTGGATCAAATGGTAGTTCTACCATTTGAGGTATCTCCATATTACTTTCCATAGAGGTTGTACTAATTGCAGTCCCACCAGCAGTGTATGAGTGTCCCTATCTCTCCACATCCATGCCAACACTTGTTGTTCTGGGATTTCTGATGAAAGCCAATCTCACTGGAATTAAGTGATATCTCATTGTGGTTTTGATTTACATTTCCCTAGTGATTAGAGATGTTGAGCATTTTTTCATATGTTTGTTGGCCATTAGTCTGTCTTCTTTTGATAAGTTTCTGTTCATGTCCTTTGCCCACTTTTTGATTTTCTCTTGTTGATTTTCCTGAGTTCTAAATAGATTGTAGTTATCAGTCCTTTATCAGATGTGTAGCATGCAAATATTTTCTCCCATTCTGTAGGTTGTCTGTTTGCTCTCATGATAGTTTCCTTGGCTGGGCAGAAGCTTTTTAATTTGATCAGGTCCCATTTATTTATTTTTGTTGTTGCTGTGATTGTCTTTGGGGGTCTTCAGAAATTCTTAGCCTAGGCCGCTGTCTATAAGAATTTTTCCAACATTTTTTTCTAGAATTCTTATGCTTTCATTCCTTAGGTTTAAGTCTGGTATCCATCATGAGTTGATTTTTCTGAGAAGGGAGGGGTCAGGATTCTGTTTCAGTTTTCTATATGTAGCTATCCAATTTTCCCAGCAACATTTATTGAAAGGGATTTTTCCCCCTAGGATATGTTTTTGTCTGCTTTGTCAAAGATCAGATGACAATATGAGGATGGTTTTATATCTGAGTTCTCAGTCATGTTCCATTGCTCTATGTTTATAGCAGCATAATTCACAATTGCAAAGATGTGGAAACAACCTAAGTGCCCACCAATACATGAGTGGATTAATAAAATGTGGTATACGTACCACATGGAGTACTACTTCACAATAAAAAAAAATGGTGAACTAATACTTCTTGTATTAACCTAGATGGAGTTGCAGCCCATTCTTTGAAATGAAGTATCACAAGAATGAAAAAACACATGTACTCACTATTAAATTGGTACCAATTGATCAACACTTATGTGTACATATGGAAGTAACATTCATCCAAACACCTCTCACTGGTATCCACCTCCAATATTGGGTATTATATTTCAACATGAAACTTGGTGAGATCAAACAACCATAGCAAACACCCCCCCAAAACCACATTCTAAGCCACCCAGAAGGCTCCCTGTTATTTTAATCTATGAAAATGAGCCAAGTTTTTCAACTGTGACATAGCTAAGCCTTCTACCTCTTGAATTTCCTATCTGATGCTTCCCAATCTTCTGTAGTTTGCTTTACTCTCTAGAAGCACATTTATCATTTCTAGAGACAGAGAAATGCCAATAATGATGGAAGCAAGCTACGTTTTCTCATCCACTTCCTTTCAGTATCTCATGACAATGAGAAATGCATTTGAAGAGATAAACAGTTCCTGAAAGACCATCATGATAGGATTTGATACAGATGCCTTAGTGAATGATTAAGTCTCAGGATTCCATAAGGAATGTGCAGAAGGCTACAAACTCAAGCCCCATGAGTAATTTTATATTATCAATCTATTCTCCCCAGAATAGAAAATGCTGCCCATGACAGTGAAAACTCTACTGTCAGGAGATGGTCTGTATTTCAGAATTTTATGTTCATGATTTAAACAGTCTATGTTTCCTGCCTTTGTATGTGACACATGTAACATCAAACCATAAAAAATAAACTCACCTTTTCTACACTGTTTATACAACCCGTATCTTAACCATATTATATCATAGAATACAACTTTTCTATTAAGTACAGTATGAGAGATATATACATATATATATAATATATAAATATATATATCTTTACTCAGACCTTGCTAATAACCTGAGTACAGCTTCCTTACTTAAAACAATATAATCTAGCTCATTTTATTTCTTATAGGCTTCATGCTTTTTCTTTTATTCCTAAACTCTTAATGGCAGTAGTTACCCAGACATTGAAGCTCTGGGTTAAGTGGTAAGACATGTAAAAGACATTGGATTTCACACAAATTAGATGTTCTTTTTATTTTTTCTGAAATGTCAAGCAATCAAATGATTAGGTGCTAAATAAGTTTCAAGGATAATTAAAATAGAAAAAGAAATCCTTTAAAATAAACCTGTCAACTTATTTTCCATGGGAAAATAAAAGGTTCTAATCCTTCCATAATGAATAGCAACAAAATGAAATTCTGTTCAGCTCAGTCCAATTTTTGAAAAGGTAAAAAAAGAGAAAAATGTTTTGCCAAGGCCCATGAGTTTCAACTAAACTAATCACTACCTCTCCAGCATATTTCTAATTAAATATGTAATTAAAAATATTCACTGCACCCTAAGGCTTCTCATGCCATTTAAATAGCTTCTTGCCCTACTTTAAAAGGCAAGTTCTAACTTTCTAAGTATTTTTTTTAAATCCTTCAGATTTTCTAAGTGATTTCTCTAACAAATGTACTTTTCATTAAAATGTGTCCCTTTAGAAATAGGACCAATTCCTTAAACATTTAATAAGCATAAATTGAACATCTCTGAGTAACCGATTTAAGGACAAAAGCGCAAAAAGTATTCTGTGAAAATATTAGTGTCCACTTCCTTTAAAGACAAGTTAGGTATGAGTTAAATAACTGTATGTAATATATATATTTTTTCTTTACTTGGGTACCAATGGAGAACTATAAAACCAAATAAATGTTCCAACTCATTGTGTATCAATTATACTTTATCTAATAGAAATGAAGCTTTACCTATTTCTATGGTTTCAAATAATGCTTCTCTGCACCATGCTTTTAAATCATATATATGTGCCTATTTTTTTCTCAGAGCATCTTAGTGTACTAAAATTATCATATTGCAGTTAATAAAACTATGAGAAAAGTTTATTTCAGATTGGAAATTCTTTTCACAAATTACTTTAAGATAATTCAGTTTCAATATATAACAAAGGGCAACTGATTGATTAGTTAGATCTCTAAGCTTTCCATTGTACCACACTCCACTGAGAGAATAAAAAGGACAATAATGTTGAAAAACAGCATTAAAAGACATGGAAAGTTTCAGGAGTTTTACAGGCCTTTGCCTTAAAGGAATCTGTGGGCGTATTAGTTCACAAACCAGAAGCTGCTTAGCAACAAGGGAGACATTCCACCCATCAGGGGCTACTGCAAGGCAGCACCGATCTCAAAGGCTGGCCTGCAAGCCAGCGCCTGGAGTTTATGCAAGGCAGAGCTCGGCCCAGGGCCAAAGGTTAAGAGACTGATCAAAGGATGTCCCCAGAAGACACGTACAGCTAAAACCTCAAGGACAGTTCCTATTTCACTCCTGACTACATGTCTCGTTACATAGAGAAATAGATTAAAGAAGTATGCAGGATCAGTGTTCCTGTTTTATGTGTTACTGCTTAATTAATGATTTTATCTTTAATTGTATGTTCAACTAGGTCTATTCTTAATTAGGGCTTAAGAAGTTTATCTTGGAAAAATTTTGTAACTGTTTGCTCACATAGATAGAATTAGGTAAAAGATCTCTTGAAACCTTTGGGGAGCCTTGAAACCTAAATGAATGGTCTGTACACATAAATCTATAACCACTGATAACTAATTTCCGTACCAATAAATACTGATGCAGGACTTCACTCTGAGCATTCTGGCTCACGGGAATGCTGGAGGACCCCTGACTTCCCCATCACTTTAAACTACACTTTGTCTCTATTATTTCCAAATCTCTTGCAATGATCTTGCCTGGGACCCGTTTTGTTGAGAGAGTTGTGAACTCCTGGCACAATGATAAATGTTTTTATTTCTAGAATTTTATAGTACAATTTCATTATTTGGACTTACCCTTTGAAAATTTTTATTTCTTTGGCAGTGGTGGGTTTAAATATAAACCAATCATGGTAGTTCTTAGGCAGATACTGAACTACTGTTGGCTCCCCCGAGAAGGCAACCCTGCAGATTGTACACTAGGCAAAGCTGGCCTTGTGGATTCCAGATAAAACATAAGTGAGAATCATTTTGGGGAAAGCACAGATGCTTTTGTTTTACCACCCACCCCACTGCACTTCCACATACATTTCCCTGCTAGATCATGGGCCAATGTGTCACTTTTGTGGGATAAAAAATAAGACAGCATTAGTGTGATTCTTGACAGAGCCTAGGGAGTACTTTCAAGAAAAGCTGAAATATGTCTCAAGATGGAAGCAAATACAAGAGTGTCATATATAGGAGTCAGCCATGATCATTCTTTCCTTCCAACTGTTGCCCAGACCAGGGAAATTATTTTATATCATTAAAAAGAAACTAGGAACAATTTTTGTAGTGCTAACACTTTGAAATATTTGTCAGGTACATGAAAATATGAGTGATATTTACAATGTCCCAAACTAATGATTAATATCTACTAGACATGAAGAATTACTGCACATCTATAAGAAAAGGACAGGAAATCCAAAAGAAAATGGAGCAAGTCATCAATAGACAATACCTATATGAGGAAATTAAAAAAGCTAAAAAGCATATGAAAAGAATCTCAAACTAACTGAAAATCAGGAAAATGCAAAGTCAGATAACATAATAAGCTACCATGTTACAACTGTCAAATTGACAAAAACAAAAATAAAAAAAAATCATATAATACCAAGTGGCGGTTAAAAAAAAAAAGTGGATAAAAATGATATGTGTGACTATGTGTAGGAGTTTCCATTGTAATACACTTTCTGCAGAGCATCTGGAAGCATTTAGTGAAAATAGGAATGTGTACATCATGAGGCATGAGGTATCCTTCTCCTGCTTGTAACTACAGAAATGATTCTAATAAGGATCTCTACAATGATTACATACAAGGATTTTCAATGCAGTAGCTCTTGCAGTACAAGAGGCCTGGTGGTCACCTAAGTTTCCAGCACTACAGATTGAATAGGGTAGATGAATATTGCAAAATATGAAACAATTAGAAGGAATACCCCAGATGTGTATAAATAATATGACTATATCATAAAAGCATATCATTGACTAAAATTAGAAAATGGAAATAAAATGATATAGTATTTACAGCCCAAATCAATTGATATATGTTATACATAAGGCAAACTACATATACATGTAAACTTTCTTAAACAGCTCAGAGTAGATGGCTACAATGTGGAATAGGAGTAGGGTTATGGTACAAGAGGAGTCTTTCATAGCTCGATGTTATAATGCATAATAATTGACATGAACCGAAGGGTTATTATTAACTAAATTGTCTGCACCTGAGGCTCAAAATAAAACCTGCTGAATATACATCATGAAAATAATACCACTGAATAGACTTACACCTACTCAAGAGAAGAGATGAATTGAAGTACTTTATGATTCCATTTACATATAAACAATGATATGCTCATTATAAATCTTTCTTATTTTCTCATTAAGTTAGTGTTTCCTCCTTGCAGTACTTATCAATCTTTTCGTTACACTAGTTTGATTTACTGTAAGGAAATGGCAAGCAGTCACACTTACTACATAATTCAATCTTTTCACTAATCAAATATGACCTTTTCCAAGTTAGAACGTTTTTTTCAAAGTTTGCTTTTATTTTGCCTTTGCAGAATATGAAAGTGTTTAGAATTTGAAGTTTTATTTTTTCTGTTTGTTTCTAGAAACTCAAAGCAAAAGAAATAGCAGGAATACATTAGAGATATGAATGACTAGAAAGAGGCCTATACCGAAATTTAAAAGCTGGTGATTATGTAGAGACAATATTCTATTGAATATTGACATGTGGTCAATTATATAACATTAAAATCTATGGGCATAAAAATGTCTTGTTTTAGTAAGAACAATTCAGTCACTTTTTCTTTTATTTGAAAATAGTATTTCTGGTCACAGCTACTGTACTATATATGATATATTAACTTTATAGAACAGAGTGGTTTAAATAACACGTTTTAAAATACTAAGTAAATATGCCATATTTTGCATCATTTTTCAGATTTTAAAATTTATTTTTAATTTTAAGTTTCCATATAATATGCTACTATTATTACCTATCAATATTGAATGTTAATAATGATGTCTTAGACATAGAATCAATAAGAAAAGTAGAAACAAATTTGTGTTGGTGAATCATATTTTTATTTCCTAAATATTTCCATCTTAAAAGAGCATTAAAAAGCTAATCTAACTCTAGTCCTAGGCTAGAACACAGGAAAAATATTGTGTTCATGAACCCATGATGTTCATTTAATTTTATATTGACATTAACAGTATAAATTTTACATTGACATTACCAGATTTGCAATGACTATGAGGACATGTTGTATGAAGATATACTGAATAAATTAATGTATAGATTGTCTGATTTGAGAGCAAATGGAAGTCCACTAGAAACTATATTACCTTTTCTGGTCTGCCATTGTGCAAACATAAACAATATGATTCAAATAATGAGAAATAATATACCAAGTTCCTATGAAAATTAAGGTATGAAGAACCCTGTCAAAGACACATTAGAACTATTCCATTCATCTATTGTTATGTGGATAAACAGCAATGTTCTTGGGTAATAAGAGCAATCTTCTTAGATAATAAGATGGTGTGACTGGGCTTATATTGTATGACAAGGAAAATAAGATCATCAGTACCAGGGAGATGCAAACTAGATCCAGAGTCTGTATTTAGGGTCCTTTATGGTAGGGCCATTTGATCCCATTCAAAGGGTAATGAAATGCCTCTTACCTCCCCACAGAGCTTCCAGTTTTGACCTAGAGACCTTTCTTTCTCAAGAGAGGAAAAAATAAACTCTCTAGTTTTCCCTGTAGAGGTCTTTCACCTCCTTAGTTAAACATATTCCAAAGTATTTCAGCATGGTATTTGTATACCAGGGAGGATTACTCAGCCATAAAAAAAGAAAAAATGATGAACACAAGATGGCAGACGAGAATCACCTGCAGCCAAAGTGTCAATGCAAGAAGGAAAGATTTCAGATGAAAGTGAAAAAAAAAAAAAAAAAAAACAAGCAGACAAACATAGACCAGATGAGGGTCAGAAAGAAGGGTGCCTGAACCTACAGGAGACTCCATGGGAAGTTGGAGAGCAGAACTGGAAGGAGAAAGATATTGGCAGGGTCTAAACCCTGAGAAGCTTAAAGACTAGAGACAAGGGTAGGTGGAGTGGTTAGATTTCCCCTCCCTTGCATCTTGGACTGCTGGTGGGCTCCGCAGCTGCTGGAGAGACCTGCTGACACCAGCCCAGAGACAGCTGCCACCAGTGAATGATGAGCCTCTTGCAGACAGGGCACCAGGCTCCCAGCTCCCTTGGGACGTGTCCCATCTCACAGACTGGAGCCGATCGGCAGGCACCATATTGCTTCATTCCCCCCTTCCCCTTCTATACCCACAGCTGATGAGAGTGACAATTTAGCCACCATCAAGAGGCATCCATAGGGAATGGGACCTTTCCTTTTGGGGCCCTGCAGGGGACTTAGGGGTACTCAGAGTGTGAGCTCCCTACTTGTCGGCTCTTCCTGGTGCTGCTTGCCTGGTGACACACACATAGCCTCCAAGGCTCAATCAGGAAGACATAGAACTCCTGAATAGACTGATATCTAGTACTGAAATCAAAGCAGCAATACAAAACCTTCCTAAAAAGAAAAGTCCCGGACCAGATGGTTTCACACACAAATTTTAGCAGACCTACAAAGAAGAACTGCTGCTTATCCTGTAGAAATTATTCCATAACATCGAGAAGGAAGGAATCCTCCCCAACATGTTTTATGGAGCCAACATCACCCTGATACCAAAACCAGGAAAGGACACAACAAAAAAACTACAGACCAATATTCCTTATGACTAGACATGTAAAAATTCTCAAGATAATCCTAGCAAACTGAATTCAGTTGCTTATCAAAAAAATATCCATCATGACCAAGTGGGCCTCATCCAAGAGATGCAGGGATAGTTCAACATATGCAAATCTATAAATGTAATTCAACACATAAATAGAAGTAAAAATAAAGACCATATGATCCTCTCAATAGATGCAGAAAAAGCATTCAACAAAATTCAGCACCTTTTATAATAAGAATACTTAAAAAAATAGGCATGGATGACACTTACCTAAAAATGATACAAGCCGTATATGACAAACACACAGTCAACATCATCCTGAATGGGGAAAAATTGAAAGCATTCCCACTTAGAACTGGAACAGACAAGGTTGCCCTCTATCATCACTTCTGTTCAACATAGTGCTGGAAGTCCTAACCAGAGCAATCAGACAAGAGAATGAAATCAAGGGCATCCAAATGGGGGCAGAAGGTCAAACTATCTCTCTTTGCTGACAATATGTTCTTATACCTAGAAAACTCAAAGATTCTACCATGAGACTACTGGAATTGATAAACAAATTCAGCAAAGTCTCGGGTTACAAAATCAGTGTACAAAATCAATAGCATTCCTATACACCAACAACAGTCAAACTGAGAACCAAATCAAAGACTCAATACCCTTCACAACAGCAACAAAGCAAATAAAGTACCTAGGAATATGTTTAACTAAGGAGGTAAAAGACCTCTACAGGGAAAACCATGAAACACAGCAGAAGGAAATATCACAGGACATAAATGGGTGGAAAACCATACCATGCTCATGGGTTGGCACAATCAACATTGTTAAAATGTCTATACTACCTGAAGTGATCTACAGATTCAATGCAATCCCTACTAAAATACCAACACCATTTTTCACAGAGATAGAAAAAATAATTTTACACTTCGTATGGAACCAGAGAAGACCACGTAGAGAAAAAGCAATCCTAGGCAAAAAGAACAAAATGGGAGGCATCAATTTACCAGACTTCAAGCTATTCTACAGGGCTATGGTAACAAAACCACATGGTACTGGCACAAGAACAGAGACATAGACCAATGGAACAGAACTGAGAACCCAGATCTAAAACCATCCACATATTGTCATCTGATGTTGACAAGCAGACAAAAACATACACTGGGGAAAAGGATCCTTATTCAATAAATGGTGCTGGGAAAATTCAATAGCCACATGTAGAAGACTGAAACAGAATCTGCACCTCTCATCTCTCACAAAAATCAACTCACAGTGGATAACAGACTTAAAGCTATGGCATGAAAGTATAAGAATTCTAGAAGAAAATGTTGGAAAAACTCTTATAGACATTGGCCTAGGCAGAGAATTTATGAAGAAGACCCCAAAGGCAATCATAGCAACAAAATAAATAAATAAATGGGGCCTGATCAAATTAAAAAGCTTCTGCACAGCCAAGGAAATTATCACGAGAGCAAACAGCAACCTACAGAATGGGAGAAAATATTCACATGCTACATATCTGATAAAGGGCTGATAACTAGAATCTATATAGAGCTCAGGAAAATCAGCAAGAAAAAATCAAACCACCCCATTAACAAGTGGGCAAAGGACATGAACAGAAACTTTTCAAAAAAAGACAGACTAATGGCCAACACCATATGAAGAAATGCCCAACATCTCTAATTGTCAGAGAAATGGACATCAAAACTGCAATGAAATATCACTTAACTCCAGTGAGAATGGTTTTATCAAAAATTCCCAAAACAATAAATGTTAGCATGGATGCAGAGAGATATGAACACTCCTACACTGCTGGTGGGACTGCAAACTAGTACAACCTCTATGGAAAGTAATATGGAGCTACCTCAAAGAGCTAAAAGTAGAGTTATCATTTGATCCAGCAATCCCATTACTAGGCATCTACTCAAAGAAAAAAAGACATTCTATAAAAACGTCATCTGCACTAGAATGTTTATAGCAGCACAATTCACAATTGCAAAGATGTGGAAACAACCTAAGTGCCCATCAATACATGAGTGGATTAATAAAATGTGGTATGTATATACCATGGAGTTCTACTCAGTCACAAAAAACAATGGGAATCTAGCATCGATCTCTTGTATTATCCTGGATAGACCCGGAGCCCATTCTACTAAGTGAACTATCACAAGAATGGAAAAACAAGCACCACATGTACTCACCATCAAATTGGTACTGACTGATCAACACTTATGTGCACACATAGTAGTAACATTCATCGGGTCTCAGGCAGGTGGGAGGGGGGAGGAGGGGATGGGTACATTCACACCTAATTTGTGTGGTGGGCACTGTCAGGGGGATGGACACACTTGAAGCTGTTACTCAGGTAGGACAAAGGCAATAGATGTAACCTAAACATTTGTACCCCCGTAAGATCCTGAAATAAAAAAAAAAAATAGTAAAAAAAAAAAAAAAATTGGTGTATTATATTATCCTGGATGGCACTGGAGCCCATTGTTGTAAGTGAAGTTTCACAAGAATGGTAAAACAAACACTACAGTTACTCACCATTAAATTGGTACTAATTGATCAGCATTAATGTGCACATATGGGAAATAACATTCATAGGGTGTCGGTTCTGGTGGCCGGGAGGAGGAGATGGGTAAACCTACACCTAAGGGATGCGGTGTGTGCTGTCTGGGGAATGGGCAGGCATGTCAGGTGTTGCAAAGGCAATTTAAGTAAACAAAGTGTTTGTACTCCCATAATACTCTGAAATAAAAAATAAAGTAAATAAATAAATAAGTAAATAAATATTGTTAAATGCCAAAAAATAATAATAATCACTGAATAATAATCATTATTTGGATCATATCCAAATAAGATTTAACAAAAGGAAACAAATTACTAAATAAATAAGTTTGGTTTTGGCTTCTTAAGTTTTATAAAAAGAATGAGCATATTTATTTCTATTAATCAAAACATAAATGTAGGGAAAAATATTTTATATCAAAAATTTCTTGTAATTAATGTTTGTCCTAAGATAAAATAATTGGTTGTTTCAAAATAAAAAAAATTATAGGACTAAGTCTGGGTATTTGGGAAAATGATAAAAGGTCTAAACAAATTCAAAGAGATTTATAAAGGATGGGCCTAATAAAGTTTTATGTACAATCAGTTGGCCGGGATTGGAAAAAAAGGTTTGTGTTTTTCTAACAATTAAACATTGGTGTCAGGGGTACATTACTACAGGACAAGAGTCTGGTTTCCTATATTTAAAACAACAAGGTTTTCTTAAAATACTGATCTGTTTTTAATAAAATTACAAGAAATTTTGATTTAAAATAAATAAACTATTTGTGAATTATCCTCCCTCTTATAAGGACACCAGTCATATTGCATTAAAGGCCTACTTTGTTCCAATTTAAGCTCATCTAAACTAGTTACATCTGCAATAACCCTATTTCAAACATAACTTTCAACATAACTTTTGGGAGGACACAATTCAACCCATGAAAATATGCCTCTTCTGTAGTACAAACCTACTGTACTTGTATATGGAGAGTCCATCTGGCTTTCACAGTGTCCCCTAGGGCTACTGGGTATTGGGGACCAATGCTGCACTATTACTTGGGACAGTGTTATTACTGTGAGCAAACAAAAGTCTGATGTTTGATTTAGAGGCATGGTGTTTCTCCTAGGATCTGTCTATTGACCTATATATTGAATTGTTCATGTAGAATAATGTCTTCAATACTTCAAGGTTTCTGACTTAACATCAACTTGCTAGAGGGGGTAGAGCCCCTAATTCACTATTGAATGTGTTTATCACTGACCCTATTCCTGGATGAGATCAAGGAGCTGATATTGAGGAACTAATGATTTTGTAAAATGGATGCTTAAAGATAAAAAGGAATTTATTATCTATTCATTAGTCTGGAGTTCAGAAAAATGAATATTCGTTTAGGAATACATTTTGTAACCCATTTGTGAAAAAAAAAAAGCTTTCTCTAAGCTGTTTTTAAAAAAATGAATAGCTGGCAATATGCATATGATACTGGCTAGGCCATGTTGTTTTCAGTCCCTCATTTTTGCATCCCAATAGCTCATGTTGGCTGCCTTATCATTATTGTATAAGCATTGGTGATCATCCACTGGGGATGGGCTAAGAAAATGAATCCAGAATTCAATATTAATCCTAGGTGATGTTACTTGGTAAATCATTTTTATGATGAAATAAAGTACATATTTCAGAAGCACATGGAGTTCTGGCATGTGTCCACTCAGAGATGTTTTAAGTTGGCGGGAGCTTCTCTGGGAAAGCTAGAATTCCATGGCCACCTAACTAAGCATGTGTCTAGTGAAGAATGAGAGGGATTCAGGAAACTCCACACACTAAACTTCCCCTTGCCAGATATTCTACAATACCCACTGCTAAAAGCAAATCCCTTTGGCTTAAACAAAAAAAAAAAAAATTATGAGAGAAAAGCACACGTAGAATGAATACATTATCTTGAGTTAAAAAAATGGATAGGAAAAATTGGCAGGAAAAGATGGAAGTATAGGCAAGTAAATGTGGAAATCATATACTGATCCCAAATGTTATGTATTGTCAGTCTTACCTAAAAATGAAATTGCTTTATTTCTTCTAGGAACCTTTTCAAAACAATTCTGTAGAACATAATTATATCAGAGCAAAAAAACTAGACAAAAGAATAAAAGTAAAATTTAAGAAATAGACCAGAAAGAGCTACTCTCAATGTATACTATATACCTCCCTCTTTTGTCTTAAAGATTTTTATGAGAAAAATTCAGTTTGCATCAATTCTCTGAAACTGGTTAAAGTGACGGTTTTCAAACCATCCTTTGTACACCTGTGCAGGAGCCCCTGAGTCTCTGGTTGGTGGAAAAAAGAGTTGAGGAAGATCGATCTGGTGAGTCTTTGGAACCCTATTTCAAACACAGCATCTTTCATCATCGAATTTATACTTCAAGACTTCAAGAAGATTGCATTTGATTAAAGTGTTCCTCTGCTTTCCAAATTAAAAAAAATTAAAAACCACTGGGTAAGCAGATTAAAATGCCAAGAAGCAACAGCATTTCTTTACAGTTAGATATAATTTCAAACTTAACTTTGCTACATTTCCTGTCAGATTACAGATCATTTCCTGTCAACAACATATGGTTATAGTGTTGGTCCTCAATAGAAATTTACATTTTTCAAATGTGTTGCTTAGACAAACAGCCTTAAAACATAGCTTATTCCACTAATATGGTCCAGCAATGGAGATATACAAATTGACTGCTGCATTGCAATGCAATGCTGTTACTTTTTTGTCTGTTGTCAAACTAAACAAGAGAGAACGAAAAAGAGAATAAAATATCCTATTACAGTGTAGAAATAACTGCATTTCTTTATTTGGAGGAAGCATATTAATCCAATTAGTTAAAATAAATGATTATTTAATGAATACCATCACAAAAAAATTCCACTTATATTTTTTGGAAAAAAATGCCACATTTGGATCTTTAATTTCTTTAGTGAAAAGACATAATTAAACCACCATGAAAGTTCTTTTTAACTTTCTTATGAATATGAACTGATAAGATATATTCTTCCTTCTGAAATACTGAAGTTTATAATGCTGTGAAGCTGGCCATATAAATGTGATAAAAATATAAATATTATAGTTAATACAGTGACAATATAATGTGAATGCCATATAGCACTTGATTGAGTTTGGGGAAAATGTGGATAATAAAGACCAAATGAACCTTAGAAGTTCTTGGATATTAAGCTATTTATTTGCTGCATAACATATGACCTGGTTGCAACTCATTACTCCCATAGCAATTATTTTTGAGTTAGTATTTTTAAAAGAAGATACAGGCTATGGTTGTTTATTTGATATTAATGATTCAAAACATGTCTTAAAATTCATAGTATCTAAACTTAAAGAAAGTATTTAAAATCAATAATAGAAAAGTAGTTTATCAATTTTATCTTTCCATTTTTCTCCCCAGGTTTAGGATTTTCTATTAAGCAATGATCAGTTAATTCACAAATTCTTTGTCTGATGAAATTGGCTTAAGAAGTGCTTTCCTCTCTACCTCATTGTCAGAGTTATTAAAAAATTATATTGGATAATTTGAACATCTAACATTTATCAATTTATAGCATCTGCTTTGTAAACTACTTAGATTTTGCTCTGTGATATTATGTCAAGTTATGTTTAATTAGAACGATAGGTTTTAACAAATAACAGCCCTATGCAGCAATCTCAGAGACCACAAAAAGAGATATGCAATGTCCTATTATTTTGATACTTTCGGGGGGAAAAAGTCTTCTTTCATTAGCTAGGGAAAAGATTATCTCTTTTCATTTATACCAACTAGGTTCCCAAGTCAGTGTTATAGGATAATTATCACAGAGTATCCTATTGAAGTGATTTATACTTATGTTGTATTCTTGGTTGTGAATTCTGTAAATTTGTATTGATAGAAAATTTGAATTCTCATATCATCTAGACTAAAACAAAATATTTTTCATGCCACATACAACAAAAATCACTTTTTAAATGTTTCATCTTTTGTAATAGTTGATTAAATAATTATAATTCATAATCAAGTTTTATTTGACATCTAATCATGTATTATATGTAATAAACACAGTTTCTCAATGTAGGTGCTACTGACATTTGGGGCAGAGATAATACTGTGCATTATAGGGTATTTAGCAGCATCATTGGTCTCTACACATGAGATGCTGGTAGCACAAACACACACACACACACACACACACACACACACACACACCCTGACAAAGTAACTCAGTCACAGATATTTCTATGAGTAGAACTTGCCAAATGTCTTCTAGTGAGCAAATTGCCCCTGGTTGAAAACCAATGCTCTAAGACACATTTTATAAAAAATTATACTTTAGGCTACAAGTAATAAGTTTCATTTATTTAATTTATTTTGAATTTTCAAGATTCTGTATTTTATGGAATAAATCTTCATTCTTGGCAAAAATATAAAATAACTTATAAATGTATGTATGATACTCAATAGAAAATGGGGTGATTATTTTAGAAATAGAAAATTATTATTTATATTCCTTACAAAGAAATTAGATTTCAAAATATCTTGGAATGGTAGTAGCTCCTCATGGGTCCACACTGTGCAGTTACATGCAATTGTAGTAAAGCAAATTAATATACATAAAATTTCCTCTCATGTATGTGCCAGAAAAACTATCCATGTGCACCTGTCATGAAAGCGAGATTTTGAAATACTAGCTGTCTTCTTCCTAATGACAGTGAATGTGCCCTCTGCTACACTATTTTTGGAAAAGAAGGAAAGTGAGCAAATATACAAAATTTAAACATATAAACAAAAATAAAGAGGAGGCAAAAGACCAAGGAAAAAAGATATGGATTTTTTCAGAGAGTGTGGTCACCCTTACAATCTTTTTCCAGAAGATGTTTCTTTATGCTTATGACTGTTGGTCAATATGAACAGTAGCTCCCAGAATGGAGCCCAATTTTGGTTACTCTCCAGAAAAAATGACTCTTTTCTTGATGTTTTCATTTCCTTGACCCTCATCAATGTGTCATGTTATGTTTAAAGTGCAAAAGATTTTTAAAAGTCGTTGTGTTCTGATTAAAGACTGAAAGACTGAAACAGGTTCTCCCTAACTAGGAGAGCAAGAATGTGAAAAATACCAAGAGGCTGGGCTAGGTGTAACAACCATGGCAGAAGTATTCCACCAGCAGCAGTAGAATCACAGGCACGAGCAGTAGTTAGGTTTTTAGTACTTTAGAAGACAGACTTAAGTAAACATATGGAGATTTTGATAAATCTCTATAGGTAGCACGGTTTAAGACACCAGCCTGCAAAGGAAAACATCTGACCAGCAGCCTTGCATGGCCTTCAATACCTGATGAAATAAAAGAAGTTTCAGACCACGAGTGACAATTCTTTCAACCACGCATTACTAGAAGACAAGACTGGTTCTTCAATAAAGAAAAATGAGATATGTACACATAATAATTAAAAAGTAAAAAGTAAGAAAAGAAGAATGAATGACAACTGAAAGCTACACCCAGATATATAAAAAAGAAGAATTTACAGATGTTTTATGGAGTGACAAATACGCTTACGCAGGTATATATACTTACATGTAGTTGTAAGAGAGTTATGAGGCACACATATAAGCCTGTTTTTCCTACAATGCCACTTAGCTGTTATATTGCCAAACCTAACTGCTAAATAACTCGTATAGAGTGCAACAATGCCAGAGTTGTGGTTATTTTCAATTAATTCTTTATTTGATTTATAAAACAATGCAGTGAAGTATCACTCTCAGTTTGTAAACCGGCAAAACATTTATTTAGAAGCCCAGAAAGCTTATCTTATCAAAATTTATCTGCCTAAGCTTAGACAGACCTTGCTCTGTTATCATTTACTCTCCTGACAGATAAAATGAACTACTGTGTCTTCTGAGAAAGCTCCATACATTTATCCATCTATTTCCTCACCATCCATTAAATCATCCATTCATTCATCCAACAAATATTTACTGAATATTGGCTTTGTGCCAGGTATTATTTTAGGCAATGGAGGTATGTCAGTAAACAAAAACAAATTTCTTCTCCCTTATAAAGATTATTTTCTAGAGGGGAGGGGAACAACATACAGGGGGAATAAAATAACAGTTAAGCAGATAATCAAAAATAATTTATTATATGTAATATATTTATTTTAATGAAAGTGACAAATGCAATGAATATATTAATACTTTGTATGTACTTCTAAAGTAGAAATATACATGTTCCATTTTAATGTACTTAGTTATATTTTTGACCACTGTATTCCACTGTATTCCTTAGGAATTCCATTGAGTGCAATTAACAAAGACCTAGTATAGTGCCTTAAGCAAACCAAGGTTTTATTTTCTCAAACAAAAGTAGTCCAAAAGTAGTCTGCCCAGTGCTGATACAAAGTATCCACAAGTCATTAGGCTGTTTTATTTCTTTCTCTTCAGTTCTTAGAGCCTTTCATCCTGAAGGTCACAAGACAGATGCCAGGTAAAACAGTCCCTTAAAAACATTTCCTATTAAGTAGAATCCTGATGGCAAGACTTCTGCTTAGATCAGACTGGCTATTCCTAGCCACAAACAAGGATGGGAAATATAGTATTTTACCTGAAAACACCATTGTCTTGAAGAAAATCAGGATTCTGTTACCAAGGAAGCAGGTTTAATGAATATTTGGGAAGTTCCCAGCAGTCTGAGCCAGCCCACAGCCTCCTAGATTTCAGACTTCTTTAACACAGCAGGGATTATTTCTTTCTTATCTCAGCATTCAGCACAAGCTATATCATGTTGAAGATGCTCAGTAACTGGTGGAAGGAGCCATGGGTGAACGAATGAATGGAGTCTTCTGTTAAGGTTGCGATTACTCCCCTGGTGTCTGAAACGGGGAATGATCCTCAAGTAAATAACCCAAGTTAAATAGTCTAGGTTAAATAATGCAAGAGCCTGTAGCCATTATGGATTCCTCAAAGGCAGATAAAGCAGTCTTTTACAAGGACTTTAAAATATATCATGATCTCTAGGCTAATATATAGTCAATCCAGCCTAGAATATTAATAGCATACGATAGTTATAAGTGAATTGCTCTAGGAGCATTTAAGAGAGAGCCTGCCAAAGGCAAGACATTGAAGTAAAAATGACATTATTTTAAGTAACAGATACTTGTATTTTTTTTCTAACTTTTTTTTTTATTTCAGCATATTACTGGGGTACAAATGTTTAGGTTATTTATATTGCTTTTGCCCCACCCAAATCAGAGTTTCAAGTGTGTCCATCCCCCCGTAAGAGACTTAATTGTTAAGTTTGTACTGTGTATTATTTTAATTCTAGAGCATAAAATGCTACTATCTGCATAAGTTGTATGTAATTTAAAAGAAATGCAAATGATATCCTTAGAGAATCTAAGTTCATAAGACCAATAGTATTTTAGTATGTGAGGCAAACACTTCAAATATTCTGTAAGAGAGCTTCTATTTTCCTTAGGTCTCATTATCTAACAAAATGTCTACAGAGAAGCGGTGTTTATGTTATATCTCTAAGATCTATGTGAGTCTTGGAGCCTCGTTTTTTTGATCAAGTCTCCCAGAAAGGGAGAAATTAAATTATCTGAGGATTTTCTTCTTTGGTAATCACATGAGCTTTTGTCCATCAGAACAATGAGAAAATTCTCCTCGATGATTAAAACAAATTTTATATACGTACCCATACACATACACACACATGAAAGTATGTACTTACGAAAAATAAGGATGAAAGACTATTATACATTGAAACTAAAGATATTTGTTTTCTGACACTCAGTTTCCACAGCATGATTGAGTGATCACGTGGATCTATTTCATACATTTTTTAAAAATCTAAGATCAAACTCCTGGGCTCAGGATAAAAAAAAAAAAATCTAAGAAAAAACAATAAAAATTTTCATAAGGCAGAAAATAACAGACTTGCAAAAAGTATAAAGGGTTTAGCATATGCGGACTATCCAGAAATATGCCAAGAGAAACCCAGTAGCAATTCTAAGTACCAGAAAGCAATTCTACAAGTAATGTCTTAATCACAATGTAATTTTGATAAACTATGGGAGACCCAGAATTTTCCTCGGGGAGATTACCTGGGTCTCAAATGCTAAAATTTCAGGTGTGCATGATTTTCTTTTATTTGGTAAGTGTTAAATTCAATGTTAGAGTTATCACTTATAATTAGGATTTGCTTTCTCACACAGAATGAGATATGGTTTATTCTTTACACTTAAAAAATGCATTATGCAGGTCTGCAAAATGAGCATATAAAACTTGTATGCATGTACGCATGAGTGTGCATATGTCTTGATGTACGTATGTATGTATAGATAGATAGATATAAGCAACTTCTGACAGATCTAATCTACATTTTGTTAAAAATCAAACTTTTTTTTTTTTTTTTTTTTTGAAACAGAGTCTGGCTCTGTTGCCCTGGCTAGAGTGCCGTGGCGTCAGCCTAGCTCACAGCAACCTCAAACTCCTGTGCTCAAGTGATCCTCCTGCCTCAGCTTCCTGAGTAGCTGGGACTACAGGCATGCACCACCATGCCCGGCCAATTTTTCTATACATATATTTTTAGTTATCCAGATCATTTCTTTCTATTTTTAGTAGAGACGGGGTCTCGCTCTTGCTCAGGGTGGTCTCGAACTCCTGACCTTGAGCGATCCACCCACCTGGGCCTCCCAGAGTGCTAGGATTACAGGCGTGAGCCACCACACCCAGCCAAAAATCAAACTTTTTAAGTAACCACACCAGCGGTGGTTAAAGTGAAAGAAAACATTGTTAACACAATCAATATTTGTCTGCATAGCTATCTTAGAAATACAGAGAACCACATAATGCTGTGAAAATTATATAAGAAAATGTCCGTCCAGTCCCTATTTTCAACCTCGCATTGTTTCAATGCAAGGTTGAAATAGGATGTGGCCTTCGAAAAATTTGCTTCCCCTCTGTATTGAAAAAAATTAATAACTGATTCTAAAATTTGTATGATATATCAGAACAATTCTTTATTTCCCAAACTGATGGAATCGGTTATTGCTCATTTTAGTTATGGTTTATAAAAATGTTAAGTATTTTAAATTTCATTTAACACTGGGTCCCAATATATATCTTTAGCAAATTTGTCATGGAATGAATGATTAAATATTATGTGCTAAATCTAAAATGTGTAGAAAAAGTGTATGTATATAAGGCTTTCTTAAACAAATGAAAAAAAATTCTTACTAACCTTATAAAGAATCAAAGAAATCCATAGTATTTTCTTTGAATTGAGTACGTCACCCCAAAATTTATATGCAGAGACTTAATTGCCAATGTGATAGTATTAAAAGGTAGGGCCTTTAGTAAGTGATTAAGTCATGAGGATGAAGCCCTTACGAATGAGGTTAGGGACCTTAAAAAAAGAGATGTTGTCCCTTCCAACACGTGAGGACATACAAACAAAGCGCCATCTATGAAGCCCTCACCAGATATTGAATTTGCTGGTGCTTCTATCTTGGAATTCCCAGCCTCCAGAATCATTAGCAAAAATTTCTATTGTTTATAAATTATCCAGTCTATGTTATTTTGTTGTAACAGCCCAAACAGACTGAGAAAGAAATTGGTACCAGAATAGGGTGTTGCTATAACAAATTTTTAAATATATGTAAGCGGTTTTGGAACTAGGTAATGGATAGAGGCTGGAAGAGTTTTGAAGTACTTTCTATGAAAGGCAATTCTGATGCTATCTCAGAAGAGGAGATTTACAGAGAAAGCCTCAAGTTTCTTACAGATTACTTAACTGGTTATGATAAGGATGTTGGTAGAAATATGGACAGTAAAGTTCATTTTGTTGAGGTCTCAGTCAGAAGTAAAGAACATGTTATTAGAAACCAGAAGAAAGGCCATCTTGTTATAAAATGGCAAAGAACTTGGCTGAATCATGTTTGTGTCTTAGCGCTTTGTGGAAGGTAGAACTCGTAAGTGATAAAATGGAATATTTGGTGGAAGAAATCAATAAGCAAAGTGTTGAGGGTGTGGCATAGCATCTCTTGACTACTTACAATGAAATTCAAGGAGAAACAAATTAAAGATGAAATTTATAAATGAAAGGGGTGTATGACTTAAAGATTTTGAAAATTCTCAGCCTGACCATGTTGTAAATAATGAAAAAGCATGTTTAAGAGAGAATATCAAGGGAGTTGCCAAGTGAACATTTGACAAGGAGATTGGCGTGGATAGAAAGAAGCCAGATGCTATTCATCAAGACAGTGGAAAAATGCCTAAAGACATTTTGGATATTATAGGTGCTGGCCTCCACATCACAGACTCATAGTGCCAAGGCCTAGGGGACAGAGTAATGTCAAAAGCTGGGCCTGAGGGACCTGCAGGACCTCATTCAAATCTCTACACCCTGCATTCTGGCACAATGCTTTTCGGTTATCTATGTGTGGCTCCGTGGTCCCAGGTGTGGTAGAGGCTGCAGTGGCCAACCCTCCAGAGGACATAGGTAGTAAACCTGGATGGACTCCACTGATACTGATTCAGTGGGTTAAGACCCTAAATCTCATTATTTTTTCATCAAAGACAGATGTAAATTGTTCCTGTTAACCCTTGATATACACTGATATGTAGAAATGGAACCACCATGTATCTTTATATCTTTATTTCTCAGATGTCAGCTTTTGAGAATAAATACCCATCAGGGACCTTAAAATCATCTTCAACAGCAATAAACAGAGTGAAGAGATGACGTTTTGCTGATTAAAAGTAAATGTGCATGTTTTAAAATTGAACAAAGCAGAGATTGGAGTTGAAATTTTTTAGAAATATTAAGAAGCTAACAAGGACATTTGCCTGAATAGGAACTCTACACAAACAGTTTTAAGTTAGGACTTTCCTTAGAAACCATATTTGATGTTTATCAATTTATAAGTAAAGACTCTGTGCCATAAAGTCTGGGCACAATAGTTTTGGCCTTTAAAAGTTTAAAAACTTCTGATACTAATTGCCTGATATAGTCATAAAGCAAAAAACAGACAAAGAAGAAAGAGAAATATTTAATAGAATCCACAAAAGAGGAGCAATTATAATCAGTGTGTGTGTGTGCATGTGTGCATGTGTATGAGCATACCAATATCTATTTTTAAGTAAATTGGTTCACCTGATATATTGAAATTTTTATTATAGGCCAATTCACTTTTAGAGGACTCTGTTAAACAATTTTAATTTAAAAACAATGGATTATGAACTGTTCATACAAATATTTAAAGTATGGTTTAAAAAGTTACAAAAGCATAATATATATATATATCTATGTTTGATAGAAAAATATATTCAAATTAATCTAAAAATTATCACATCATAATGTTGCAAGTTTTATTTTTTTCTGAAAATAACATTTTGGCCTCTTAAATTTGTTATGTGGCCTGTTAGGAGATTGTTGCTATTGACCCTCGAACCCCAGGGGGTATTAGGATCCTTATAGACATCATTTTCTGCCTGTTCTTTATTGACACCAAACAACTTAGCAATTGGTGGTCCCTCAGGGTCAAAGTCTAGGGAAAGATCAATAAAAGCTGAAAACAATCTCGTGTTGTTTTCACACAGAATTCACAAGGTGAGAGGAAATAGAATGTGTATCTCAACTGTTGACTTCTGTGTCTGGACTCACAGCTCCAAAGAAACAACATAATTTTAATACTTAAAATGAGAAAAACTTCATAGAATTACCTTGTTTAAAATCATTTTTACTGCAATATAATTAATATATGAAACATTTTCACATGTTCATTTGATACATGTTTAACATACAATTTGATGAGTTGGACATGTGAAGATACTTGTGATACCTTCAGCACAATCAAGGTAATAAACAGATCCATTACTTCCGAAGTTTTCTTATGTCCCTTGGTGTGTGTGTATGTGTTTTGTTTTGTTTTGTTTGTGGTAAGAACACTTAACATGAGATCTACCCTCTTAATTTTGTAAGTGCACAATCCCGTATTGTTAACTATAGGCACCATGTTGTCTCTAGACAGATTTCTGGAATTTATTCATCTCACATAACTGAAACTTTATACCACTGAGAAGCAACTCCCCATTTCTCCCTCCCCTTAGCCCCTGGCAACCCGCATGCTATCCTCTGCTTGTATGAGGTTGAGTATTTTAGATACCTCATGTAAGCAGATTCATGCAGTATTTGCCCCTCAGTGAACGTTTTATTTCATTGAGCATGATGTCCTCTACATTCATCCATGTTCAGTCCTACAAATGGTAGGATTTCTTTCATTTAAAGGCTGAATAATATTTCATCATGTGCATGTACCACATTTTCTTTATCCATTCATCATCAATGGACTTTTTGATTGTTTTCATATCTTAGCTATCATGAATAATGCTGCAGTGAACATGGGAGTACAGATATCTCTTTGAGATCCTGATTTCATTTCTTTTGGATATAATCCCGGGACCTAGGATTGCTGGATCATATGATAATTCTATTTTTATTTTATTTATTTATTTATTTATTTTTTGAGAAACCACTATACTGTTTTCCATCATGGCTGAACCATTTTATATTCCCACCAACCATGTTCAAGTATTCCAATTACTTAGCATCCTTTCCAACTCTTGTTATATTTTTGGTTTTTGTTTTTGTTTTTATATTAGCCATCCTTACAGTTGTGAAGTGATATCTCATTATTTTGATCTGCATTTCCCTGATGATTAGAAATGTTGAGCACTTTTTTCATATAGCTGGTGACCACTTTTGTGTCTTCTCGGAGAAATACTTACTCAAGTCCTTTCCCAATTTTTAATTGCATTGGTTTTTATTGTTGTATGTTTGTTTACTATTGAGTTGGAGTTCCTTATATATTTTGGAAATAAACCCTTTATCAGATATATGCTTTGCAAATATTTTTTCTCACTCCACAGGTAAGCATTTCATTCTACTGATTGTTCCCTTTGATGTGTAGAAGCTTTTCAGTTTGATATAGTACCATTTGTCTATTTTGGGTTTTGGTTCCTGTGCTTTGGGACTCATATCTAGAAAATCATAGCCAAGTAATGTCAGTAAGCTTCCCACCTCTGTTTTCTTCTAAGATTTATACAGTTTCATGTCTTATATTTAAGTCTTTAACCCATTTTCACTTGATTTCTGCTTATGGTAAGGGACCAATTTAATTCTTTTGTACAGGTATATCCAGTTTTCCCAACACCATTTGATGAAGAGACTGTCCTTCCCTATTGTGTATTTCTCGGCTCACTTGCCTATAATCAGTTGACCATATATATATGTGGGGATTTTTTATGGGCTCTCTATTGCGTTCCATTTGTCTGTGTTTGTATTCAGGCCAATACTGAACTGTTTTAAATACTAATGTTTTGTGATATAGTTTGAAATGAGGAAGTATTATGACACCAGCTTTGTTCTTTTTTCTCAAAATCATTTTGGCTATTCTGTGTCTTTTGTGGTTCCATATAAATTTTAGGAGTTATTTTCTATTTCTGTATAAAATGCTATTGGGCTTTTGATGGGGATAGCATTGAATCTGTAGATTGCTTTGGGTAGTGTGGACATTTTAACAACACTATGTCTTCCTATCCATGAACATGGGTTGTCTTTCCATTTATTTGTCTCTGCTTTAATTTCTTTTATCAGTATTTTGTACTTTTCATTGTACATTTCTTTCAACTCCTTGATTAAGTTTATCTTCTTAATTTCTTTTTTGACTAGTTCATTGTTAGTGTATAAATACACAACTGATTTTTGTATGTTGATTTTGAACCCTACAACTTTATTGAATTGGTTCTAACAGCTTTTACATGGAGTTTTTAGGGATATATATATATATATATATATATATATATATATATATATATATATAAAATCATGTCATCTGCAAACAGGGACAATTTTATTTCTTCCTTTTCAATTTGAATGCCTTTATTTTCTTTTTCTTTCCTAATTGTTCTGAGTAGGACTTCCGGTACTATGCTGAATATAAGTGGTGAGAGTGGGCATCCTTGTCTTTTTCCTGATCTTGGCAGAAAAGTTTTTAACTTTTCATACTTGAATATGATGTTAGCTGTGGGTTTGTTGTATATGTTCTTTATTATGTTGAGATACATTCCTTCTACGGTTAGTTTGTTGAGTGTTCTTATCATGCAAAGATACTGGATTTTGTCAAATACTTTTTCTGCCCCTATTGAGATGATTATACAATTTTTATTCTTCATTCTGTTAATGTGGTGTACGATATGTATTGATGTGTATGTGTTGAATAATATAGTCCTTGCATCTCAGGGATAAATTCCACTTCATCGTGATATATGATCCTTTCAATATGCTATTGAATTTAGTTGCTAGCATTTTGTTTGATGATTTTTGCATCTATGTTCATTAGTAATATTGGTCTGTAATTTTCTTACATTGCAGTGCCCTTGTCTGGCTGTGGTATTAGGGCAATGCTGGTCTCATAAAATGAATTTGAATGTATTCTCTCTTCTTCAATTTTTAGAAGAGTATGTGAAGGATTAGTAGAATTCAGCAGGGAAGCCATCCAGTTCTGGGCTTTTTTCTGATGAGAGACTTTTTATTACTGATCAAACTCATTACTTGCTATTGTCCAGTTCAGATTTTCTATTCCTTCATGATTCTTTCTTTGTAGGTTGCATGGTTCTAGTAATTCATTCATTTCTTCTAGGTTATATAATTTGTTGGTGTATAATTTTTCATAATTTTAACTTATGATCCTTTTTATTCTGTGGCATCAGTTATAATGTCCCCTCCTTCATTTCTAATTTTATTTAATTGAGTATTCTCTATTTTTTCATACTTAGTCTAGCTAAAGTTTTGTCAATTTTGCTTATCTTTCAAAACACCAACTCTTCATTTTGTCGATGTTTTATATTACTTTTCTAATCCCTGTTTTGTTTATTTCTGCTTTTATTACTATTGTTTCCTTCTTTCTGCTACCTACACATTTTTTTTTCATCTTTTTCTAGCTCCTTGAGGTATAAAATTAGGTCGTTTATTTGAGATCTTTCTTCTTTCTTAATGTAGACATTTATCACCATAAATATTTCCCTTAGGACTGCTTTTGTTACATCCCATCGCATTTGATACGTTGCGTTTTCATTTTCATTTGTCTAAAGATAATTTTTAGAGTTTTATTTTATCTTTAATTGACACATAATAATTGTACATATTTATGTTATACAGTGTGACGTTTTGATACATATGTACATTGTGTAATGCTCAAATCAGGGTATTAACATACATATCACTTCAAACATTTATAATTTCTTTGTGATGAGAACATTCTCAAGATATTTTTTGATTTCTCTCACTTCTAAATGGTGAATACACCTGCTTTTATTTGATCATTATTTACTTATTTTGATTGCTACAGTGTTCCCAGTTTTAAAATTTCTCTAATGACAGCCACTGAGATGCCTGAGCCAGGTAAGTCCAACAAACTAATTTAGTCAAAATTTTGTTATTTGTATTTATCAATTTTTAGTGTAACTAGTTCTCCCATTAATCTCATTCCTGTGATTTTATTTTAAAGAATAATTAAATATGTCTCAAAAATGTGTGTCTCAAACCATTAATGACAGCATTACTTACAGCAAAAATTAGAAGGATTACATTTCCAAAGCTAAGTCATTATCTAAACACATCGGGTTAAACATTCAAGATAAAATATTTTTAGTGAAACTACACATAAATCACTGTTAATATGGCTGGATGCAGTGGCTCACACCTGTAATCCCAGCACTTTGGGAAGCCAAGGCAGAAATATCCCTTGAGGCCAGGAGTTCGAGACCAGCCTAGGCAACATAGCAATATCCCAACTTTACAAAAAATTAAAATTAAAACATTAGCCAGAGGTGATGGTGTGTACCTGCAGTCTTAGTTACTCAGGAGACTGAGGCAGGAAGACTGCTTGAGCCCAGGAGTTCAAGGCTGCAGTGTGCTATGATCACATCACTGCACTCCTTCACACCAGCCTAGGGTAAAAGAGTGAAACCCAGTCTCAAAAAACAAAAACAAAAAATTACTGATAATATGTTAAAAGTAAAAAAACAAAATATACAAAAACAACAATGTATATTCCTTGTGGTTCAAATTTATTTGAAATGTGAATATTATCCACTTCTGTAAGTATGTATATGTTGCTTTACCCTTATCTTTCTCTACATGGATGCCAAGATACCAAAATGCTAACAGCGGCTACCTGTGGTTCATGACGGTATTTGTTTTCCTTCTATTTCTCTTTATTTTGCTTAGCATCTTCCTCCTTTGTCTTTATGTTTATAAATTTGCTACATTGCTTGCAATGTTGCTGAATAAGGCATGTCCATACAATAGGTAAGCCAAACATTACATTTGCATACAGCTAGGCAGAGAGAAGACTGGTGCCTTACATTTGGCTGTCTTCCTGCACCACACATGGGCACTTCTGCTTTTGAGCTGGTATAGCTTTTCCTTCCATTACCTTGAAGGACAGATGGCATGGATTTGTAACACCAGCACGCAAACTGCTTTGAGGTCTTCATCACAAATATATAAATATATACTTTGGCCACTAGCAAAAGTGTATCAGTATTCTAGTTAAACTGTGCTTAGTTTTCTGATTCAAGGAATTTCTACATGTCTTTGCAGTGTGATTCAACTCAACAGGAAATCACATGGCACAACCTACAAATTTAACTTTGAAGACAAGAGACAGCAAAATATATCACTATAATCTCTGTCATAAAATGCTACCTTAATAAATGTAGTATTGATTTTTAAATAATCTACTTTATGCTGCTCCAGGATATTTCTTTCTTAATCAAAGGAACCATAATTTGTAGGTATTTACTAAGAAAATGGCAGAGTTAATTTTACAAGCCTACTGGCTTTAAACATATGTAAATATACAAAAAAGACGAAATGTTAAGTGTGGCTTATCTGGACACTTTTATGTAGGTATGTTTGTGTTTAAACTTCCAGATAAATATATTTATGTATTTATATATACATACATTAAAGTATAATTGTTATATGTCTATAGACATTTAACATTCTCTACGGTATAGTATTTAATCTACCCATGCCTACAGAAAATCCTTCAAGTTCAGAAGTGAATACCTTGACAATATAACTTGTATGAGGACAAATAAATCTTTTACTATAATATACTTCCTATGATTCCTTTTTCTGTGGCTCCTATCTTTGCAAAATTTCAAGTTTGAGGTTTGACCTTTTACCAAGATGACTTGATGCAACTTTGGTTCCAAAACACCTCCCTTGACAGCCTAATTCTATTTAGATACCTTTCTTTCACGTTCGCCTCTATTATAGGTCTAGGATAAATTGTTTGCCATAATCATTGATTTATTTGACTACTTTTATTATCAGACTGTGAGCTTCTTTATAGGACAACTCCTATTATTTTTCATCTTTCTACCTGCAAATGGTGGCACCATCCCATGAACATAGTAGATTGGCAGTTCTGGGTGGGCATAGAGGATGGGACACATCAATCAATATGAGAGAAAACCTCTGTGCTAAAAGAGCTTAAATTTAGTAGGCACACAGAGAGTAAGCACATAAATAAAAATGATACTATCACAGAGCAATCAATGTTATAAAGAAATAAAAGCAAGGTGATGCAATAAAAAAATTAAATGATTGGTAGATGAGGGTCATGATTTTCTTTAGTTATGGCAGTGGTGGAATCTCTGGGGGGGTAGGCTTCATTTCAACCATGGGATGAAAGATAAGAAGAGACAAGTGTTACACAGAATTAGAGGATAACCTCTGTGGAAAGAAGAGCAAAGATTTTGAGTCAGAAATGAGTATGATAAAATCTAGAAAAAAGAAAGGAGATCAGTGTGGGTTGACATAACACAAAGAAGGAAGAGACTGATTCCAGTTGGGTTCCATTTGAAAAGAATTTAAGTTTTATAGGAATATAAAATATAACACAAGACTTCATTACTAGTGTACATGTATAATGGAGTCTCCTTTTGTTAATTCTGGATAAATCCAATATAGCAACGCAAATATTTGGTTAGATCAAGGGCAGGATAGTCCGAATATATAAAGCTGTGCTTTATAACCATTCTTTATTATTTTTAGACCAATCAGCAGCAGATATAAATTAACTTGTTTCAAATTACAGTGATTTCTAGCACTGACTTTTAGAAAGGTGATCCATTACTTAATTTAGGTATTAAATTTATTCTGTTGCCTAAAAATGTCACATTTTATAACCGCTAACCTTAAGTTATTGATAATTTTATATCAATTTGTATCAACAAACCACCCTATCAAGTTTCCCACACATGTTGGGTTTCAAATATGGAGAGAAGGCATTTTACAACTCAGGAATGTATCAGAGGACAGGGGAAATTAACCTGCTTCAGAGTGCGTGGTTGCTCATCAGGAGAACTGCTCTTGTTTTAACAATGGATGATATCTTTAAAAATACGTCAAATGTTTACTACTTAGTTTAATTATATCCATACTGCCCAGTCTCCATGAGAATACTAAAATTTTAAAAATTAAAAAAAAAAAAACGTTTTTACATAATTGAACAAAGTATGTCTTTTTTTAAAAAAAAATTGAGATGAGGTCTCCTTTTGCTGCTCGGGCTGGTCTTGAACTCCTATGCTCAAGCAATCCTCCCACTTCAGCCTCCCAAGTAGCTGGGACTACAGGAACACTCCACTGTTCCCACATTAAAAGTGTATCTTCTTTATATATCATGTACATAAAGTCTACTTCCTTAACCCACTGAGAGAAGTATGAAGTCAAAAGTGTTCTCTTCAATGAGGGGAATATATTTATTCTTTTCTTCAAATCATCTAAATTCTAAATCTCATTGTATACTACATATCTTGTTCTTATGGTTACCTTGGAAAAGAAGAATGTATGTTATTAAACATAAACCCACTATTTTAAGAATGATCAAAAAAGAGGGAAAAAAACACACATGCATTTCCATTATTTTTAACCTTGGTCAGCACAAGTTAGAGGGACAAAGAATAGAATGGGAAGTTAGAGTCAAACTTGGAAAATAAAAGGAAATAAAAAAGAGAAAAAATGTGTCCAGTAATCTTTGAGCACAATATTAAATAATTATAATCTCCAAGGACAGAAACATACTTTGAAAGTGTGTGCACATGTCCATGTGGGTGTCTATTTCAAAATTATTCAAATGGATAGAAAGAAGTAAGTTTGATGGAAAGATAATGAGTTTTCAGGTTGATCTTCTGTGGCATAAACCTGAAAAAAGACTAAAATTTGCTTCTCTATTCTACTGCTGGGAGAACACTATGTTCCTTTTGATTGTGATTTCAAAGGTGATGAGAAATTATAGAAAAGGAAAAGAAACAATCATAATACAAATAAAAAAACTTGTAAATACATCATTAAGTACTTTCAACAAAAAAAATTATACAATATGTTGTTTCTATCCTAAGGAAGATTATTATGCATTTTTATTTGGAAAATTAAGATGAATGTAAATGGTATGTTAGATTTTAAATGATGAAGGGATGAGAAATGGTGTGGTGGAAGAGCAAGAAGCTCTTGCTCTATGGCAGGTGACTGTAGTCACCTGCCATAGAGCACTCAAAAATTATGTTTAAATGTGTTATTAAAAACATCATTTGTAAAATCAAGTGTTAGAGAGCATATGGAAAAATAGGAACCAACATTCCTTTCTGGCAGGAGTATGAACGCTCTGCACTTTTCACTCAGTTTTTGTTGTGAACTTAAACTGCTTTAAAAAGTAGTTTAATAATTAAAGAAATAAAACACGGAGGCAGTAGAGATGTAAAAAAAAAAAGACATTTTTCAGAGCTAGTAAGAAAGAGACATCGACACAAATTATTGCATTGTTAGATACAGGAGAACAAAGAAGAGGAATTGAAAGCACGACCCAGGTTTCGAACTTAAGGGTGTAAAGCATAGTAGAGTAATATCCAATAGTAAATGAAATACAGGAGAAGAACCAAGCTGGGGGAGGAAATGTGTGAGCAATGATTGTTTCTGATCCTACTGAGTCTGTGGAACACACTTGACAGTACAGTAGAGGTGGCTGGAAAATGGTGGCAGGCAGAGGCAGAGGCCAACAACCTGAGGCCATGGCCCAGGAAAGTAAGCTCCAATGGGTGGGCTCTTTTACAGTGTCTGGACTTCGCATTACATAGGTTAGTCACATAACATAGCTTTGTGCTATGACTGTGACATCAGCAATAGATATCCAACAGATATCTATTGATGTCCTTTCTTGCCATCCAGATCACCTGAAGTGGAAATAGAAGAATGAGAAAAATTCTTGTGAAAGAAAGAGATAATTTTCTGTTTAGAGAGTCACCTCTAACAAGACATGCTTATTAGTAGAACTCTTGTAACAGAACAGTAAAAGGAAGCCAAGATGGAGGGAAAGGTTTGTAGTGGAAAGAACTGACAAGACTTACCATGCTTTTTATCAGAAGGAAATTAAATTAAAATAAAATAAAAGCCTGGTCCATCCCCATGGCAACAAAAGGATGGTCATTGCAAACTACTGTGCTGAATGTGCTAGTTCTGTGTGTGTGTGTGTGTGTGTCCCCTGAACTGAGCACCGGGGATCCATTCACCGTAGAGAGCAAGCCAGAGCCTAATTCCATAAATATCCTTTTCTTAATACAAAATCAGACTATGTTCCCTTTGACCAAGAAAAAAAAAATGCATTTCAATAGATGTGTTTTCAGAAAAGGTCATTTTGTAAAAGGACTGGCATGTGCAGAGCTCTTACCACTGAGAAGAATGAATTAGAATTCAATGACCCACTTTCAAACTTGCTCTCATGGCTTGGAATCCAATATCCTTCTGGGGCCTTGTGAAAAAGAGTTGAGAAGATGACCTCTGAAATCATAACACTAGGAAGGACCCAAGAAATAAAATCCTCTTCTGGTGGAAGGCATCAAATTTTTACCAAATAGATAGTTGGGCTTTGATAGCCAAAATGAGGATGATGATAATAACAATAATAATAATTAAAGTCCCACATTTTGTAAGAAAAGTAAACTGAGGTGGCAGAGCCAACTGAAGAATGGGGAAGCTTCTGGGAGGACACGTTCCTTGTGAAAGACCAAATCTTCACTTGCCCCATGAAGGAAAAAAGAAAACCTAAGTTCACTAAAATTACAAATATTCTTCCTTATATGCAGATAATTCTGAAATTATCTGACTCTATTGGTCAGAGTTATACAGAGAAAGAGAATGAATAGGATGCATATATCTACATGCATATCTATCTATATAAAGATTTTAAGGAATTGACTTTCATTATTACAGAAATGGATAAGCCCAAATTCTGCAGGGTAGGAGGCAGGCTGGGGAAAAGCTGAAGATGTTGCAGTTCAAGTACAAAGGTTGTCTTCTGGTAGAATTCCCCTCTTCCTGGGAGTTCAGTCTTTTGCTATTAAAGCCTTCAATTGATTAGATGAGCCCACACACATTATGGAGGGTCATCTGCCTCACTCAAACTCTGCTGATTTCAATGCTAATCTAATCGAAAAATACCACCACAGAAACATCTAGATTAATATTTGACCAACTGAGTACCATGGCCTAGCCAAGTGGACACATAAAATTATCCATCTCTCTGAATTTTTTTCAAAATTTGGATATCTACATCTCAGTTTAATGAATTAATCTTTGATGGTAGGTACAAGAAGAGGAAGGCCAAGAAAAAATGAATATGCTTTGCCCTATTTCCTTCTCAACTGCCACTGAGAAATGGAGCAGAATGGAGCCAGCAGAAGAGGGCGTGGGAGGGCAAGATAACATAAGCTGCACACATGCCAGAAATTATGAAAACAAGTTTTTTGATTTCTCCGTGAGTTATGAAATGAGAGGAGTCTGTCATCTCCTTCAACAGACTCAAAGGAGATGCTGAAAAAGATGCCTTTTGTCCCTGAACATCCCTTGACCCTATCTGAGATTCAAACTCTCTCCTTTTCTTTAGGATATTAATAAGGATTAAATAAATCATGTCTGAATCTGTGGTGGATATCAATAAAATATCAAAAATCTTTGTATGCCCATGTAACCCAGAGTCATGACTTCTAAGAAAATTTCTATTTTTTCTAATATCATCCACGTCTGGTCTCCAAGAATATAACCTTGGAACTTGGCCTTTGGATTTATAAAGACAATATTCTATAATGTCTAGAGATGCCATCCTTGTACTAGGTTCTAATGCCATCCAAATGTGGCTTATGCGAAGCCAATCCCAGGGAGGGTATTTTTATGAAGAAGTAGTCAGTCAGATAAAATATGGCTCACTGGGTTTTGGAGTAGCTCAGCTATTTTATAGTCCAAAGATCATTTTTCAGTCAGACCTTACATCAATCTTAAAGTATATTATAGCAATTATATCTCTGTCTTCAAATAAGTTTGCAGACTTTCTGAAATCTATTTTTTCTGAAACCGTCTCTTTTTCTCTAGCCAAACACCCCTAAGTATATGGATTAATAGACTATGAAATCTGAGCTAGTAGAAACCCTATATAGTCAGTAATGTGGGACATGACAATCTTAGCACACAATAAATTCCTTGTTCTTAAATTTTCCAGGGCATGGCAAGCGAAAATGGAAACTTAAAAACTCCTTACCAGAGAACATGGGCTTGTTGTACTAAAAACTATGCTCTCCTCATAGACACAAAGAGACCAAATAAAAGTCAGTTGCACAGTCACTGATCTGGTACACAATGGACCCTGCCTCTTGTTTCTAATGGTTTCTGAGACCACGTGTGTAGTAAGCTTTTAGGTGGAACTGGTTGCAATAATCTGAAGTGAAGTTTATAGTTTGGGTAAGAAAAAAAAGTAGTGCATGAGTAATAGAATAGCAGCAGCAGGTTGATATACTCCCCTGACTGGATTTCCATTCATGGGACCTGTCGTGTGATAGACCCACTGAGGCTCTGCTTCCCATCGTTCACAACCTGACATTCAGGTTGGGGTCAGATACTGTGATTTTGTGGAGCAAGACCTTTTTGGGTAGATGGAATTCCCACAGGCTCTATGAGCTCTAGAAGGGGAGAATATCTTGCCCCCAAATCCTTCATTTGCATACATGGCCTGCTAGACTTAAGTCTCATTAGCAATATTCCATCAATATTGTGAAGGTTATAAATGTTTCGTGCTCTAAGGTATGTAGGTAAGTTCTGACAACACTGCTGTTCCATAAGAAATGCAACTGATTTAAGGGATAGAGTCAGAGATGCAAGAATAGATCTGGAGGCAGTGTTTGAGGTACTGTAAGTACGAAGAAAAATAAAATCAATGAGGTATGTTTCTTGGCCTGATTTTCTGGAGACCAAGTAGGATAAAGTAACCACAGAGGGGTGATTTTACAGGATATCAAGCCTCTTATCATAAAAGATTGACTTACCAGCTACAATAGGGCAAAGGTTTCTCAGACAAGGAATTTCTACAACCATATCCAATTTCTTAAGTAGTTTTATTAATATCACCTACGAGCCATATATAACTCAGTGAATTTACAGCACCATATGGCTAAGAACAAGGTCTGGGAACATGCATGGTACATTGTCAAATGTAGACACATCATTTGCTAAAAGTTAATTCTACTGAGCTGAGAAAATGTATTTAATGGGCAATATCTATGTTCAAAAACTACTGAATGACAGGCAAGCTTGACTGGGAAGACATAAAGCCCCACACAAAAGAAAAACTGTAAAGACACAAGCAAGAGACCTGCAGTGGATGTGGAGTGGCTGTAGAACGCTGTGGGGAAAAGAAATGAACACATAATCAGTTTGAAGTAATTGCAGTAAGAGGAATGACTCATTTTGAGCAAGGACAGCCTTTGAAAGAAAAAGAGTCATAAACAGAGTTGGCAATGATTATTAACTTCCATTTGTATGCAGTACAATACATTCCAAAACACTTCCACATGTTTTATCTCAGTGGAATTGGAAAACAATCCTGAAAGTTAGAAAAGGCAGATATTGTTCTCCCTATTTTGTATGCAAGGAAAGGAATACAGAGAGGTTAATTGAGCTGGCTGAGGTCACACTGCTAGTTAGAGAACCAGCAAGGAATAGAACCTAGGTTTCCAGCACCTCAATGTAATGTATTTCAACCACCTCTGGCTGCACAAAGCAGTTTTGCTAAACAAAGAAATTCTTCACTTACATGCAGCTTAGAGAACATTGGTGGTTTTGGCCAGTCTTTCCGTATTAATAACAATGATGTCAGTTTCACCCTTCTCCAGCCATGAAATCATAGGACCCCAGAGGTCACTGGGTTCATGCACCATCAATTGTGCCACAGCATTCACCAGCCCAAGATCAAATTAACCTTTTTGCAGCCCCATCGAAATGTTTAGTCCTATTGATCTTAAGGCCAAACATGGACTTCAGAGAAATATATGATGCATAGAATTACTTAGTTTTACTTAGAAAAAAAATAGAGTCTTAGCTAAAGAATATATTACAACTGCTCTACCGGGGGGTGGTGGGGTAACTGTGAGAAGAAGATGAGGTAATTACAATGTGTATTATGACCACAGGCTATGGGCCTTTTTATGACCTTAAAAATACAAAAGAATAGTTCATGTCTATTTTCCAACCTAACGTATAATTTTCTGTATTCCAAATATCTAAATCAAATTCCATAGCAATCAGAACTAGAATTCCACAGCAATCAGTACCAACAGTCAGGCTGGAGAGAAACAGCTGCAGCTGGGTGTCTAATCACAACCTGTCAATACCTGCTGTTGATCAGCAGTGGGCTGCACTTTTAATTGTCAAACAATTGATTTTCCCAGGCACCGTGGGTGAAGTGGAGCAGAAAAGCTCTTGTGTTTGCATCCAGGACAACCTCTCTTGCTTGGAACAACTGAACCTCAAATCAAAATAATTTCACTCCGCATGCTAATTATATCAGTTCTCAATGCCTCTAGCTTCAAAAATATCCCCTTTCTTCCAGTTGAGTTTCTCGAGCACAAGAAAATACAATCAAAAATGGGAGCAAAAAGAAACATGATATGAATCAAGAGAGCTGTTTTGCATAAGGCAAAACTGAACTTCAGTTTGCATTTGAATATATTTCAGCTTTTGAAGATCTGCATTTCTCTTCCTACAATGATATTATCATTGATTGTGTGACTTGTATGAATAAACGAGGCTTAAAAGACAGCTACATACATGACTTAAAGTCCTTTCACTAGTAAGAATACGTGTAATTTGCCCTCCAGTTGGAGACTCAGTATACTGCTGGCAAAACCTAAAGTTGTTTAATGTTCTGCTTCTTTCCTCATTGGCTGCCTAATGTTTTTGATGTACCCAATTCAGCCCAATTCTGATTGATGGGCACCGTCACAATCTAGCTGCCGATGCTGCTTCCCTAGAATCAATAGCAGTGGGACGACGCTTCGCGTTATATATCAAAATACTCACATAGTTCCTTTGCCATGCTTTAGCAAGTCACATTTCCCTTTTCTTTATTAAGCAAAATCAATGCCGCACATTTGAGTTCCAAAGTAAATGGCAAGACACTAATCTAAGTACTGTGGAGAATAAAAGGAATACAAAACATGTTCTCTGATCTCAAGAAAATGATGAGATTGATGAATGTTGAGCCCTTACCATCTGGGCTATACCAGGTCTTTTAAATGTAAAGATAGATATCCTACTCATTCTTGTAAATAAGAGGACTTGGATTTAAAGAGATTTAATCCCTTGCTAAAGGTCACTCAGCACATGCATAGCATTCTGTGGTTCCAAAGCTTTTCCAGTGCTCTTTGCAATGCATTTCAGAGTCTCCCAAAACAGATCCTATTGTCTCATTAAGAAAGAAGACACAGAAGGGATATAAGTCATACAACAATAATATAAATAAAATATAAAAGGCCATTTCTTAGTCATCATAAAGATACTACTTACTATGGGAATAATACTCTAGGAGCATAGTGAGGCTGGAAATTGTTTCAGGTGAAGATGTTTAAGAAGGCCTTTGGGGGAGTTAACATAATTAAACTACTTCTTGAAAAATGGGAGAATTTGAATGAGATGAGAATAATGAGCTTGGTATTCTGCAATATAGGACCAGTATGAGCAAAAAAAATCCAGTGGATGTTTAAAGCAATGTGCCCAAGTATTTGACTAGAATACAGCTCTGGCTTTACGTGCCCTCTTAATTCTTGAAAAGTGAACTGGCTCAAATATGGTGGCCCTCATCCTAGCCAGAGCAGATAGACACCGGACGGGTACAGTGAAAGTCTGGCTTAACAGCTTATGTACTCAAAAATATCTTCCTCAATTCTTTGGAAATATCATGAGCATCAGCTGTCTTTCAGTTTAAGTTTTTAGCTTTATATAGTTACCATGCCATCTCTTGAACAGAGGTCAATTTTTTTTTAAGTTCTTCAGACATTAACCCCTATGGCATCACCAACATGTTTGCTTCCAGATTGCCAGGGATGTGGGACCCCAACTATTTAATTCTGAGGCTTGTGAGAGGATCAACAAGCATGAGCCACCACCTATGGAAAATGAGTTGGGGGTAGGTAGGGGGTGAGGTGAGAAAAGATGGCAAAGTACCCTAAACTGGTATATACCGATAACACACAAGGACATTTCAGTGAGGGATGACTGAGGGGGAATATTTCACAAGCAATGTAACATACAGGTCAACAAGGATGGTTATTATTGATTCCTTGAGGGTCTCCAGATTCATCTTAGTAGTTCCTACACTTGGAGAAAGACTATTACTTGGGAACAAGTCTGTTCTTCACAAAACTAAGCATTAAGCAGTTCTTCAATGTTGCATGAGAGAAAATTGGAGGAATTATTCACTAAATGGTAATATTTTCCATTGTATGATATCTCAGATCAAAATAAAGTTTCCATGTAGTTTTACTTCATGAGAATCTTAACTAAAGCCATAGTGGATGAACTGTTGTGAGAAACAGCGAAATGAGACACAGAAACAACAAATAATGGATTGTCAAAGTCATTACCTTATTCAAAATACTCGCACACTGTGTTACTTTTCCTCCCTAAAACTCTCTTTCTGCATTTGGGATAATATCTCTATTTATTCATCTAATATGATAAATAGTACTGTTTTCTCTTTAGCAGTGATGCATCTTGAACATCTTTGCATGTCATAAGCATTTAACAGTTTTTTATACACAATAGTCACTTAACAAAGAGTAGTCATTACTTCTGGAATCTATAATGTTCTCAAATAATGTGTCTTAGATTCTTGAAATATCAAAAATGACTAGGAATCATTGCATACCTACTAGCACACAGTATATTTCTTATAACTAATTGTTGAATAAATTAAACATATGAATGATTGAAGAAAGAATAAAAGCATATACTTACATAATCCATGCTATGTGCAATTTTACATGGTTTGCATATTTTACATATATTTAATGTTTATAATAACCTTATTATGTAGGTAAATTATTATCCTCCTACTATAGATTTTAAAAACTGAGTGCTACATTGATGGTAAATTACCAAGCCAATATTCAAATCCAGGCTCCCTGACACAAGTCATTTCTGTTAACTGCTATGCTATAAGTGAAATAAACTCAATAAACAAATGATTGGAACTACATAGTTTCTTATGATGTCTGTCACACATTTTTCTATGAAATCTTTAGCTATCATCAATTTTATTATTAGATTTCACATTGTGACTCTTTAATGGAATTTTAATAAAATGCACATTAATAGTAACTGTTAAAAAATCTCTCATTGAGTCTTACATCAGTTTATAGAAAACAACACAGTATATGTGATTTCCTCAATTTTAGGGACCCTATCTAAAGAGATAACTATCTGGATAATGCAAATTAAGGTCAGCTTGCTGATGTCAATACTAGCAGCACCACAGGGAAGATGAAAACCAACAATTGGGAGATTTCATCATTGTAGATGCAATTTCTTCAACATCTTTTAAATGTACCTAACCAAAGATGGACAGCAAATTTAATGAGCAATCTATTCTTATGTTGAATGCACATGATGCTGTTACATAAAATGGAAACAACTGGAAATGTGTTAGAAATACACTTTACAACATTAGTTGAAAATGCCACTGATTGATCAGTATCATACTGTGTTTGATCCCAGCAACAACCTCTGCAGTGTTCAAGACAAATGACATGTAAAAGAAAGTTTTGAGTAAAATCCATGTTTAAGAAAAAAAGAACTACTTTTCATAAAGAAAATGTCAATGTCTTTTTGAAACAATATGCCAATGAAATGTCTCCTGTCACATAAAGGAAAGCAACCATTTTGGCAAATTATGTTGTCTTAGCTTTTAGATAAGCCAGGCTTTCATTTGGTAAACTGCTGCATATATTGTTTTATATCTGGTTTCTTCTAAATTGCACCTTATTTAATGGACATTTATTGAAAAATTATTTCTCCATGACTTGACTGGTGAAATGTAAGGAAGGAATAGAGGTCATTTAGTACTTTATGGAGCGCAGTCCCAGACTGGAGGGAGGAAGCAGTGTAATGAATAGACGTTTCCTCTCAGTGTGTTCTAAATATTCTACTTTAGGTTCCCCCTTTCACCATCAACTAAGGCGAAATGATAGGACTGACTGATTAAATGTAGAAAGGGCCATCACAGCAGCCAGAAGCAGAAATTCAAATCATAATCATTTGGTTGAAACAGTAATTAGCAAACCCGCGGGTCTTAGTTTTGACTTTGCTTAATTCTCACCATCCGCCAAACTCCTTCAGGAATGAGTGAGCAGAGAGGCACTAGTTGACCCAAAAGGGCATTGATACTAACATGGCAAAGTCTGGCAAAATTTTTCTAAAGCATAAAAAAAAATCAAATAGCTAATTTGGGGAGGAAATTTAAGGAATTTACCTTGTTAATGGTCAGCTAAGGAAATGATCTCATTACTAACCTAAGAGTGAAGATTTTTCGATGAAAAATCATGGCAAAAGGAGGATTTGAGTATTAGTAAATCTTTCATATTAAAGGGAAGGCAGATAATTCAAAATTATAAACTCTATTATTTTTAAACATGTTAAAAAAAATTGTGTCCAATAATTGACATTCAAAATCCATGGTTCCCACTCCTTCCCAAAACTTTTTCAAGTTTTCAGAGGCAACTATGTTTAACCATATCAGTCACTGGTAATCCGATAGCAATGGCCATAATTGAAAAACGTATGCATATAGAACTCTTTCATAATGTATTAGCTTTTTCTGTTATCTTTACCTCATGCAGTGAAAGATGAGGGCATGCCTAATTTATTTTGCTTGCCACTTCTCCTATCTCTCCTTATATCAACTGGATAACAATTAATTTTAAGCTATTTTTAATGTTTCAATTCATTATTTTTTAACTGTAAATGATACTTGTTCTCTATTTCTTATTTAATCTCCTTTATACATTCTCTCCTAATTCCCTAAGTATGAATATTAGCATTCCTACATCCCCTCCAGGTCTCCTTCCTACTCCCTATTGCATTTTTCAACACTTACAGTTCCTTCTACACTTATCTTTTCAGGGTTAGTAATTTTTCCTTTAAACTCATTATGCATTTAGTCTTTTGTCTACAGATAATTTCTGAAGGTTCAAAATCAATGAGCATTTACATGAAACTGAGTATATAAATATTTTTTTCTTTATAAAAGACACAGGAGAGCTAATAAACATTTCCTTCTCTAATTTATTAGCTTCTCTAAGGTCTAATGTCAGGACAAGAATGTCACTCACAGAGGAAATGTTCCTCACATGAAGGAAAAGTGAAATTTTATTTCCTTATATTCCATTAATTGTTCCAAATAACAACACATTTTACTTTGCTTTATATGTAGACCTTGACTTTCTATTATTTGTACTTAGCTTGTTGTTGTTTTGTTTTGTGTGTTTGTTTTTGCAGAATTTTTTCTCAACTGTTTCATCTTGTGGTGAGAAAAATAGATAATTATTTCTACATGCATCAGTCATATCTTCCAGCTTTTTATGCATTCAATCACTTGATTGTTCATTAACCAATTGTCTCTTTTAGATAACGATTTAAGAGCCACTGACATTCAGTCCTAATATAATTACTTTCAAGGCCTGCTTGAAATCATCACCACAGGATTTCATTTCCTTCTGTGGAGGCCACAGTTTCTGCAATTATGTGGCCTCTGTTCTCTCCTGAATTTTACCTCCATAATGAGTAACTGCTTCTGAAATGGTGTATGGAGGAGGGTTGTTTAAAATGCTATCACTTATGAAAATGCATTTATTTCCATTTATACTTTATGGACAGTTTGTCTCAGAGTAGAACACCAGTTTGGATACCATATCCCTTTAAAATGTGAAGTTATTTTATCTTTATCTTTTATAATATGAAGTTTTGATAAAAATACTGATCTTAGCCTTGCTTCTTTGGTGCTGACCTGATTTTACTTTTCAGTCTTGAAGTTCTCCTTATTCCTAGCACATTGAAAGTTTGGAAAGTAAACTTATATGTGGGTCTTTAAGATGTCTTCTGCATGCCAATTTGTGAAATGCATTCAATTTAAATTCTTACATCATTTATTAGGTCTGGCAAATTTTCTTTTCCTCCTTTAGTGTCCCCTCTTCTTTGTCCTTTCTTTTATTTCCCTTTTCAATTTTTTCTACTTAATTGAAATATAACAGGTAGGGAGAAGTATATAAATTAAGAAATAGACTATTCCATGAATGGTCCCAAAGTAAATATATCTCTGATATCTTGACCACCCAAGTGGAAAAATAAGAGATTACAAAAAAAAAAATCAAGATGATTCCTTTGTGTTGATTTCAAATTCCTACACACTTGCATCCCACGCAATATGATCTTTAAGCCAATTTCCAAACTGTAGACTAATTTTGCCTATTTCCTTTTTAATTTTTATAGAAACAGTCATACAGTACTCATATGTCTGACATCTTATAATTATACTTACATGTCTGACTTCTTATACCCAACATTAGTTTATGAGATTGTTGTTGAGTACAGTAATGGTTCATTTGTTGATTATTTTAATTTAGTCATAATGATGGGTATTAGAATATCTCATTCTTTATTAATTTGCATTTTACTATTGTTAATGTTTCATTATCTTGTCACGCTTATTGAATATTTGGATGCCAGCCTTTGTTAACTCCTTGTTCAAGTATCTTGTCAATTTTCTGTCGGATTGTCTGCCTTTTTTGTTTTGATATGTAAGATTTCTCATATAGCCTTGATATGGGCCATTTGGAAATTGCATGCATTGCAAATATTTTCTTGTTTATAGCTTATTTTTCACTCTTAATGGTCATATTTCATTAACAGAATGTTTAATTTTAATATTATCTAACTTATTTTTATTTTTTCTTTTATACAGGGCTTTTGTGTCCAATTTACCTACCCCAAATTCATAAAGATTTTTTGTATATTCTAAAAGTTTTAATGTTATGCCTTCATATTTTAGACCTACAATCAACATGAGATGTATTTTTGTGTGTCATGTGAGATAAAGGTCAAGTTTCATTTCTTTTCATAGGAGAATCCAATTCATCCAGACATTTTATTGAAAAGAACATCTTTCCCTTAATATTATTCAATATCATTCTTGTCAAAAATCATGTCTACATATGTGTGGTTCTATTATGTTCCATTAATCTTTTTGATATATTTTGTGTTAATTTTATTCTGTATGAATTCAAGTACCTTTGAAATATTTCTTGCTTTCTGATAAAACTAAATCTTTATGCCTTGGTAGTCTTCGAGAGTGTTTTGGATATATTTTGACATTTGCATTTTGACATACATTTTAGAATGAATTTGTCAAATTCCATTACAAAAACTACTGAGGTTTTAAATCACATTGCATTAAAACCATAAACTAATTTGAAAAATTTTGATATCTTTTATGATTTTGCATCTTTCAATATAAGAACATTGTATATTCCTCCACTGATTTAGATCTTCCTTAAGGCTCTGGAGAATGTTTTATGACTTTTGCAAAGAATTTGCAAATAATTTGCTTATATTTTTCTGGGCATTTGATGATTTGGGGTGATATAGTAAATGTATTTAATTCTTTTTCTGGATTACAGCTTTCAGCCATAATGGAATATAATCAGGACCTGATTTATTTTCCCACCTTCAGTAGGAAACTGGACAAACTATGAGAAACAATGATTTTTCAGACATTGATAACAGGCCTAGCAGAACTGTTATATCTTAGAAAAGGAATGCAGATGAGTGAGCCCCACAATTGCTTCAGCTTGCTAGTTGAAAGCAGTTGCCAAGGCTGAGAGATGGAGGGGTGTGGTACCCTACCAAAGTCTTGCAATGTAGCTTAATTGAGGAAATTAAGATAGGAATTCAGGGAGGCTGAGACAGCCGGAATTTATAGGGCAGAACACTAGAGAGAAAGCAGTAGAAGGGAAAGAGAATCTAGAGATTTGTTAAATTTTTGGTTAAATACTGATCTGTGTATGCATAAGAAGAAATTACATGAGACTGGAAAAAGAAATACTGGAAAGAAGGAGGCGAAATAATTTCTGAATCTCAAACATAATTTATGTCCTCCCAGCCATTTTACAAAGACCTCATAAACAGGGGATACTGTGTAGAATCTTTTTTTTTTTTTCTTATTCTTTTTTTCCAGGTTTCTGGTGAGAATTTTTCAAATGCTGGGTAGAATCTTAAGAAGGGCATCTTAACAGGGCTAAATTATCCATATACAAAAGGATATCATAACCCTGCTATAACTGAAAATTAGAAGATCAGTCTAATTTCAAGTAACTAAGCAAATCCAACACCAAACAATGTAATATCCAAATATATGACACCTAATCGAAATTTACCAGGAATGTAAAAAAATAAAAAAAATATAGCCCATAACTAAAGAGAAACAAATAAATCAAAATAAACAAACTCAGACATGACACAGATGATGGAATTAGCAGCTGTTATAAAAATGCTCCATATGTTCAAGAAGGTAGAAGAAATCATTGATGAGAGCAGAAAAAATATTAGATGTAAATTTGAATTTTAGTTGCTTATTGGTGATATATAAAAACAAAATTAAATGTTATATATTATTGATTGGAAGGCACAGAGATGTGCAGGCAGATAGCCCTTCAAGAAAGGACTTGCTTTGCAGTTGCAAAAATTGTGATTAGCTAATAGCTTCTAGTTATGAATTCTTTCTGGGTCTGCCTCAGCATTTGATCTGAGGTCACACTTTTCAGAGTGACCCCTGAACAATGACTACACAAGAAGATAATAACTGAAGTTACACTCTTCTTCAGAAGTCCCTAAACAATGGCTGACCAAAACGTGATACCAGGGCCTTTTCATGTCCCCTAATAGGAAAGGCCCTTTTTGTGGAGCAGATGGAGAAAAACGGCCAAGTTTGGTTCACATGTAATGAAGCGAATAGGAATTGTCTCCATATACATGAGTACACTGAAATAAAATGTAACTGTACTATAGTCCCACTTAGGTGTAGCCTTGGAAAAAGATCATTGATGGAAAAATCCTCCCAATGGACAACTTTCATTTTGTATGTAAATACAAGTTACCTGAAGTTAGAATGCACACACACAAATAGAAAGAAACTGTTGTCTTGGTCAGGGGCCTGGAAGAAGGAAGATTAGAAGATTGGGAACAAGAAGGTCTTGAGTAGAAGAATCTGGATAGACCCATGGGAGGTAGAACACAGCATGAAGATCATTGTACCTTGTGCTAATGCCTACCAGAGGGCATTCATTGTGGAAGTTGCACTAAATAAGCAAGTAGACAAATTGACTTGGCCAGTTGTTATCAGCCAGCCTTTGTCATTGGACAGCCTGAATGTACATGAAGGCACCATGGTAGTTCTCACTCACCAAATTTGACCTACCACTTCTATCAAATGCCTAACATGCTAGGAAGAGATACCAGCACTGGGCCCTTGTTAGAGCATCATCCTTTGAATAGATCAACTGATCACTTGGTGGCAAGCCAACACAGTGGACCTCTTTTAACCCAGAATTAATTTTTACCAAAGAAAATTCTAAATTTTTTGTTCATTTTGCTTTTCTTACCTACAAACTCTTAGTATTAGCGCCAGTATTAAAGGGCTTATGGATTGATTCCTTGCCAATGAATCACACATGACGTTGAATCAGACTAAGGAACACACTTGACAGCAATAGATGCATAGCAATTGGTCCATGACCATGGCATCTAATGATCCTATCATGTACCACATCAACCAGGAGCTGCTGGCTGCTGGAATGATGGAATAGCTGATGGAACAGCTGAGGTGCCAGCTTAGAGAAAATGCCCTGTGAGGATAGGCACTTTCCTCCAGAAAACAGTTTACTTCCATATCTACAATCATTATATGGAGTTGTGCCCCCAACAGATAGACTATATAGGTCTAGGAAACAAGAAGTGAATGTAGGAAAGTCCTTAATCATGATTACTTTTGGAGAATATGTTTCTTTTTTCCATAACTCTGTACTCTGAAGTTCTAGAGATCCTGATTTCTTAAAGGAAAATACTTCCACCAGGAGACCTCGCAAGGTTTCCATTGAACTTTATACTGTACCTGGGTATTTTGAGCTGCCTTCCCCAAGGTCAGGACCCTTCCCAGGCAGCCTGCATCCAATTACTGGTTGAGATTTATAAAAGCACACCCTCTTGCCCCAACAGAGACAATCTGAAGGTCCATGACAGCTTCAAACTTTTACTCGGAGTCTCGGAAGCCCTCCTGAGAATGAATTACAACTGCAATTTTTCTGTGTGCCCAAACCTGCTTCCTTCCCTTCCCCTTAATCCAATTTCTAAAACTGCAGACTAGTTTTAGACTCCTCTTAGATGTTGATCCTAAAGCACACTCTCTAATAAACTTCCAGCATGCCTAATCTTGGTCTATCTACTCT
>RJWJ010004624.1:47985-74460 GCA_004363605.1 Indri indri
GCCTCCCAGAGTGCTAGGATTACAGGCGTGAGCCACCACACCCAGCCAGGGCTGATAATTCTACATGCAAAAATGCTCAATAAAAATTTTATGTGAATTTAAATGTGTGATCAAAATTGAAGCAAAAAATGAAATTCCCAAGTCTTTATAAGGATGCAATCCTGCAATATAAAATTGCCAATGACTTTTACAAAGGACAGGAATTTTGATGACATATGACATCAGTAAAACAAATGCTATTGTTAAATACAGTTGTATTTGAAGTAGCACAGTTATGTTACCATAAATGGACAGTAGAAGCCATCTATAACAAAAAGCATTATGTCAATTTGCGTTTGATTTTTTCAGACAATATATTTTTGAAGCTAAAAATACTAAATTGATGAGTCTTCTCAATGTACTACACTGATATGATAGAAAAATGTTTATGCTCAATTTTGATAAATTTTATAAAATTTTATAAATATTCTATATATACTATAATTGAAGTAGAAGCTAAAACTCCATATTTCTATATATATATATATATATCTCAGAATATATTATTAATACTATAAACCTACAAATGAAATTAAATTTGACTTACACGTAGACAGATCAGTAACTCAGAAACTCTCTCTAGAATGGCAAATTGCCCTGAAATAATTCCTTTGGCATATTTCTGTTTCCTAGGTAATAAAATCAGCTTTAATATAACATATCTTCTATACTTTCAATGACCTGGAACTCTCAAATTTTTAAATAAAGTTTCCCTGTGGGTTCAAAATAAACCATACAACTATGGTACTGAAACAGTGAGCAAGTATGTGAGATGGAATTTTCTCAATGCTCTCAAGAAAGTTGTTTTGAGAAAAACATTACATCTACACATGACAATTTTAAAAACTATAATTATTCATCACAATGACAGATTTTAAAAATAGAAGGTATAGACACATTTGTAAGAATTAAGTCTTTGAAAATGTATGCTTGAGAGCTGAATGGTAATTATTTCCTTTGGTAAACACAGGACTTAGGACAGGGTCAGGACTGGGACTATTTCAGGTACACATTTTTGTTTCATAATGTCACTTGGTTCATCTGTGCAGATGTGTTAATTCAGTCTTTATTCCTACACTGTAATTCACAATGCCTCTATCTTATGACTGGGAGAGAATCACACAATTTCTTTTTTTTTTTTTTTAGATAATTGTTAGTGTTTTTTTAGCAATAAAGTATTTTTCAATCAAGGTAGGTACAGTTTTTTAGATATACTATCGTACATTTAATATACTACAGTATAGCATAGATATAGCTTTTTTTCTAAGTTTTCCTTTCAAATTTTTCTTTTTAAAACTTTTTATTTGTACTTACTATGGGTACATAATATTTGTTCATATTTATAGGGTACATATGATGTGATACAGGCAATGAAAATTAATCAAATCAGGGTAAATGGGGTATTATACAGCCATAAAAGAGACTGAAATCCTGCCATTTGCATTAACATGGTGGAACTGAAAAACACTTACGTTAAATGAAATGAGCCAAGCACAGAAAGACAAATTTCACATGTTCTTACTCATATATGGGAGCTAAATATTAAACACAATTGATCTCATGGAGACAGACAGTAGAATGAGGATTACCAGAGGCTGGGAAGATAAAGTGGGCATGGTCAATGGGTGCAAAAATATAGCTAGACAGTCAGAATGAACAATATTTGAAAGGACAGCAAAGCGATTATAAGCAACAAGAAGTTAGAGTATACTTTACAATAACTAAAAGAGTAGAATTGGAATGTTCCTAACACAAAGAAATGATAAATGCCTGAGGTGGTGGATACCACAATTTCTGAATCAGTAAGGACTTTCTATACAAGCTAGAAACTACACAATGGCTCCAAGAACACCTCACCTTTAATGTAATCTAGCTTTAGAATCATCACATTGTAGATGCTCAATAAATTCATATGGTTCATATAAGTCGAGATCTGTTGAACTTTCTCTTGACCTGAAAAATTGTCTATGTGAAAGCACTGCTTTTGTGACTGCATGTATTTTGCTGTTCAAATAAAATATTCGTGAAATGAATATAAAATAATGAAATAATAGTGGAATGTTTGCATGTTAGATGTACATTTTTTAAGAGATACCCTCTAAAAGGCATTCTCGATGGAAAGACTGAAGTTTTCAAGCCTATGATTTACCTTACACATATTCACTTAAGTTTTGTCTGTGATGAAACATCAGTCATATTAAAACTAGATCCTTTGCCTATTATTAATATTTATAATTTAATCACAAATGGCATGTTTAAAATGTACAGGTAAATTGAGTAGACAGATGTATCCCAAATTCAGGCTCTGGTCACAACACCTAAAAAAGATATAATGGCATAATGATTATAAATATTATGCCTATCTTACCTGGAACATATTTTCATTTGGAAAAAAACTCTTATTTTACTGATAAACATATCATTTTATAAATTAAATTAATTCTCTAGAATATTTGTCCAATGTATTCTCCAATGCAAGTTTCATTATTTAATATGAACAATTTTTAATTAAAAAAATTACATGTATAAGAACAGGGAGTGATATACCCACAGAGGAACTACGAACAGATCTGTATTACCTGCTTTATTTTACTTTAAACACCAAAATTTTGAAGAAAATACTGATGATTGACCACGCAATCCAGGAATGTATAAATTTGTAAAATTCCTATTATTTAACTGGATACTTAATAAAAATACAGACGGACTCTGACTTAATGATTTGATTTACAATTATTTTACTTAAAATGATAAATGTGAAATGATAAGCATTCAGTAGAAACTGTATTTCGAGTACTCATTCAACCATTCTGTTTTTCACTTTCAGTATTTTATAAATTACACGAGATAGTAACACTTTATTATAAAATAGGCTTTGCGTTTGTCCAACTGTAGGCTAATGTAAATGTTCTGAGCACATATAAGGTAGGTAGGCTAAGCTATGAGGTTCAGTAGGTTAGAGGTATTAAGTGCATTTTTGATTTACAAAATTTTCAATTTACAGTGGATTTATCAGGATGTAGCCCCACTGCAAGTCAAGGAACATCTGTAAAACGAAATAAGAGTCTAATTTTATTCATTAGTATGTGGATGCCCAGTTTTCCCAGCACCATTCATTGAGGATACTGTCCTTTCCCCATTGTATGTTCTTGGCACCTTTGTCAAAAATCAATTGAATAATCTTGTAGACTTATTTCTGAGCTCTCTATTCTGTTCCATTGGTCTATGAATTTGTTTTTATGCCAGTACCATGCTGTCTTAATTGCTATGTCTTTATATAAGATCTTAAAATCAGATGGTGTGATGCCTTCAGCTTTATTCTTTTTGCTCATGATTGTTTTGGCTATTTGAGGTCTTTGGTGAATCCATACAAATTTTAGCATTATTTTCTTTATTTCTGTGAAAAATGTCATTGAAATTTTGACAGAGATTACATAGACTCTATAGATACCATTGGGTAGTATGGAAATTTTAACCAAATAAATTCTTCCAATTCATGAACACGGAATACCTTTCCATTTTGGGGGTCTTCTTTAATTTCTTCCATCAATGTTTTATGGTATTCTGGGTACAGGTCTTTCATCTCATTGGTTAAATTTATTTCTAAGGATATTGTGGTAGCTATTGTAAATAAAATTGTTCTGTTGATTTCATATAGACATGAAGAATAAATTCATGAGATCTATTGTGCAACTTGATGGCTATAGAGAATAACAATGTATTGTATATTTGGAAATCACTAACAGAATAGATTTTAAATGTTCTTATTACAAAAATGATAAGGATGCAAGGTAATGGGTATGTTAATTAGCTCAATTTAGCCATTTCACAATGTATACACATTTCAAAGCATTATGTCGTATACCATAAATAAAATTACTTGTCAATTAAAAATAATTTTTTAAAAATAAAATGAAAATGTGGGAACCTACATGGTTTAATAAGTACCTTTAGTAAACTGTACACACAGACAATGAACCTTAAGGCATTTCATTCTTGTATCATGTCTCCAGCAAGTTTTTCTCACCGGGTAATTAATAGTAACTATATTAGTTTGCTCAGGCTGCCATAACAAAGAATCAGAGACTGACTAAGTGACTTAAACAACAGGAATTTACTTTTTCACAGTTATGGAGCTAGAAGTCTGAAATCCCCCTGTCAGCAGGTTTTATTTCATCTGGAGTATCTCTACTTCAGTTGCAGACCCTTCTCATTATGTCCTCACATGGCCTTTTCTGTGTCCTAATCTATGAGGAAACCAGTCATACTGGATTAGGGTCCACCCATATGACCTCATTTTACCCTTATTACTTCTTTAGAGGTTCTATATGTCAATAAAGTCACATCCTGAGGTACTAGGAGTTAGGACTTCAACATATGGATTTTGGGGGTACACAATCAGCCCATAACAGCAACCCTTAATAACTGCGGCTAAGATAATAAACTCTGCTCTTACTGTCTTCACTGGATCCCACATTGCTCTTGTCTCACATCCTCTGGTCTGTCCTGAAATGATCACATCTGCTTTTCCAGGTTCTTTAAATTGTTTGGAAAGAGTTCTTCATCTTTCTTGTTAAATGTAGGTATGGTGAGGTAGCCCATTCTTTCTCTAAATTGTGCAATGTCATTTTGCATTTCTTTCCTTAACTCTCTAATTCCCTCCATTGGCATCAGCATTTTCTGCAGCCTAATTTGATGAGAGTGATTTTAAAGTTCTTTCCTGTTTGAGGTCCATTCAAACTAAATCTGGAAATTGAAAGCTTCTCTCCCATTTAATGGTACTAAAGACAACCTCTATCACACCTGCAGCCCCAGTAACTACTTAGCACAGTTACTGGGTGATACATGCAGGCCCAATATCTTGTAAATTATGCAAGTTCACAGAGTTAGTATGTGAATAGAGCATAATGTGGAATTCCCACCTGAAAATAAATACCTAGTTATAAATTCTAGAGTTAGATACTTAAACAATATTCCTCCAAAACATTTTCCTTTCCATTAACAAAGTAACTACATTCCCATACATAGGAAGATATGAAGACATTTCTTTTGAAATATTGTTATAACAAATTGAATTTCAGTTATCAAGGGGCTATCAGGCCACAAAACTAATCGTACTAATTATTAGTGTTTACCACCTTAAAGTATAGGTATAATCTTACGGGTAGTAATTCTAGGTTGCATAAAAAGGGCAATAAAATTAAATATCAATGTATTGTTCAATATGTTTGGCTTATATTATCATTTACACTGGTTAATCATTTTATAATGTTAAAAGAGAAGACTACAACAAATCTATTTTTGCAGATCTTAATTGGATTTTATTTGCAATTCCAGAATTAGGCAGCAAGTGTGGACCAAAAATGGTCCAGAATGCTTCCCCCTACCACATGTGCAGGTTATATTTATATCTAAAGAAAAGGAAGTGACATATAGAAAATGGAAATGAGATATGGAGACAGTTTGGTTAAAGTTTGTTTTTTACCTTAATTGAATCTGGTTTGAACAGTTAGCCTCCTGCCATTGACTGAAGCTCAGCTGCTGTGATTAGCAGAGACTCAGGAATTTGTTACAAAAGGCAACTTCCCCAGTTAGGTTTCAGTTTGTTTACCTAATAACCTAGGTTGCAGGTCATCTTGCAGGACTCCTATGGAGATTTCCTCAGGCCAAATTTAATTTGATTGAATAATAATTAACTATAATGAACGAATAGGTGACAATTTTATGTATTTTAATGAATATTAAATATACATAATATATTTTATCTCTGTAATATGGAGAGCTATAAGCTATTCTACTGGAAATTTAATAATATCATACTTCCATTCTAAAATATAAAATCGTGATGATTATTGTTTTGGGTCTTCATGAGTCTGTACAGTTAGAAAATATAAGTCCCTTATTTTTATGTAATTTTTGAACATATCTGATTAGTCACCACATAGAAGCTAATCCTTGTGTTCATTCTCATATATTTTTGTATCTCTTTGCCCACAAATTGGGTTCAGTATTGTTGAAGGTCTCTTCAAAGAATACCAATTTAGAAAGTGCGATGGTTAATTTCATGTGTCAATTTGACTAGGCCACAGTGCGTAGATATAGGGTCAAACAATAATCTGTGTTTCTGTAAGGGTGATTTTAGATGAGATTAACATTTAAATTTGAGGATGTTCAGTAAAGCAGGTTGCCCCCATAATGTGGGTAGCCTCAGCCAATCAGTTGAAGACCTGAATAGAACAAAAGAATGACCCCCCCCCCCAGCAAGAGGGAATTCTGTGTATAGTTACCACATATTTTTGTAAATATGTAGTTTTGAAGGAATAATACTCGACTATCAGTTGGAAATCCAGCATTAGGCCTGAATTATTACCTGATTTTTTAAACATTATCTAGCAAAACATGGACGTATGTATTGGAAAATATCTAGTCCTTGATATTTCAGAACTTTGGGAAAGATCAGAAATATTCATAAAAAATAAATATAAAATAATTATGTTTTACAATTGAAAAGTTTCTATTGTGTACTTTGATATACTCCTTTTCCATATGAGAAATTGAAATCTCTGAGATGAAAGTGACTTGCTTGTGGTTATAAGATGCACATTAAAAAAAAATGCAGAGGGAGATGAAAAGCATATTAAAAAGTAAAATTCTTTATATTAATCACTATTTTTCAAAGTCACATCAATTCATAGCTAGAATATTTAAAAGAAACAATTAGTAATATTCACTAGCTAATTGAAACAAAACAACATATAGAATAAAATATTCAAATACAGCCATACAAATAATTGAAACTTTAAAAAGCAACTTATTTTTTAATATATGTGGGTCATGATCCATTCAAAAGAAAAAATCGTGACAAAATGTTTGCAGAGCACTGCATATTACAAAGAATAAACATCTTGAAAAAATTCTTTTTAACTTTAACTACATTTAAGCTATTTAAAAATTATTCTGACTCAAAAATTCTTTTGATTTCAATTCACTATAATTATAACACAATTTTCTTGTAAAATCTACATCTTTCAAGTTATGAAGTTATTTTAAACTTTAAAAAACACCCATGTACTTAGTCTCTGGAAAAAGTCATGAACTCAATTAGGAATTTGTAAAGACCTATTAAAGACATTAAATAGGAGCTCTCTAGACCATTGCAAACAATCATCCGACTATAGCTGTTTCTCAGCATCATAATAAAATAAACATACATGAAGTCTAGAGTTGGATATTCCAGTTTGCAACAACCAACAATAGGCTATACAAAGCTCTATGAGAAAAGATAGAATCTATGCTTGCCTTTTAAAATCTCTACCCTACCAAAGGAAGGCAGGAAACCAACTCTTGGACTCTAACATCCTGGCAGTTTTTATCTACCTACCGCCAAGAAGAAAGGAAGGATTGGATAGGGCAATTTCTCAACTGTACCCTGCCAGTCTACAACCCCATTTAAAAAGCCTCAATAGCTGGTTTTGGGGGTCAATATATTCTTCCTTTTCCACTCTGTGCTGGTCCTGTCCCCCACCCCAGGGAAAAGCAAATAAACCTCTTCTTTCTACCCTAAAAAAAAAAAAAAAAAAATCTCCACCCTACAATACCTCATCCCCAAACACTACCTTAAAGGTAGCATAAAGGTTAAGAAGCATAGATATACTTTTTTGAGTTTGTCCAAATATCTCCTCCTAAAGTAGCTTCCAGATTTATGTATGGTTTGTCCCAGTTTGGCACATATCCCAACCTTCTGTTTACACCTTAATTAATCTTGTACTTTAGGTTCACAATGTCTGAGACTGTTGGTATTAGACAGAAACCAATATTACTTCTGATGTTAAAAATATAGTATTCATCCTCAAAGACATATTTTGACCCAGGAAATGAGGTTTATGCCCTATGTACCATTTGTAGCCATCTTTTTTTTTTTTTTTTTTTTTTTTTTTTGAGACAGAGTCTCACTCTGTTGCCGGGGCGAGAGTGCCATGGTGTCAGCCTAGCTCACAGCAACCTCAAACTCCTGGGCTCAAGCAATCCTACTGCCTCAGCCTCCTGAATAGCTGGGACTACAGGCATGTGCCGCCATGCCTGTCTAATTTTTTCTATGTATTTTTAGTTGTCCAGCTAATTTCTTTCTATTTTTAGTAGAGATGGGGTCTTGCTCTTGCTCAAGCTGGTCTCCAACTCCTGAGTTCAAACAATCTGCCCACCTCAGCCTCCCAGAGTGCTGGGATTATAGGCGTGAGCTGCCGCACCCACCCATCTTTTAAAATTATTAATATGTTATGAGTATTTTCTGTGCCAATAGATTTATTACCACAATAAGCATTAGGAACAGTCCTATGTGCTTTATACATATACCCTAATCCAATCCTCACAGCAATCCCCTTACTTCCCACTTCACTGAAGAAACTTAAGCCATAAGGAGAGAACTTCGCAGATTCCACCAACGAGACAGCCACACTTACCAGATTATTTGCAGTTCATTCTCTTCTTCCAACCTATTATCAGAGCTGATCTTACCCAACCTCAATCTAAACCCAGTCTCTCGGCAGGAGCACCAGATCCCATCATGTCTCAGCTGCTCAAGAACATCACTTCAAGGGCGGGGAAAATGGCGAATCAGTGGTGACCTCCTGGCTCTCTGCTCCCAGAGTAGGAGGTGAAGAATGTGAACAGCTACACACAAGTGGTTCACTCTCCCATAGGAATAGCATCATGAATCTGCAGAGAAGCAGTGCAGGACAAGCAGTGCTGGAAAAGGAAGAGGTGAATTAGAAAATTGACCACAAAGTCTGGAGAGTGTGAGATATACAATCGGGAATAGAGGATGGGACAGCCACGCCTCTCGGCCGGCCAGGGCAGTGTGGTCTGACCCACAGGAAGATGTCTCTTCCTCCACCAACCTCACATCCACTCAGGCAGGGAAGCGCCTGAAGTCAGTACAAAGTTGAGGCACAGGATGACAGGCTGTGTGGAGAAGAGACAACAGAGGGGAACATTTTGAACTCCCTGGTGCTCTGTGCTAGGTCTGCACTGGGCGGGGGAGGGATTGGTCTGAGTGGACACTTCCCGGGTCCGCAGTGGGGGGTTTGGAGACAGGCACCTTGCCTCTGGTGGTCTGCAGGACCAGAACAAAGGAGGTGAACACTGAAAGGGAGCCTCTGCCCCTGGAAACTGGTGAAGATTCAGCTGGCTCAGGGTGGGATAGAGTGCAGGACACTCTACTTGGACCGACATGAGACAGTGGGACAGGGTAGCAGTGGGGACAGCTGGTGGCTCGTTGAGACAACCTGCCAAACCCAGCACCTGTGGCCCCCCTGAGCAGATGCCTCCAGTGCTGGCTGGCTGTGGGTGGGCAGCCGTCATATTGGGGGTCCACAGCCTAAACAGCTGTGGCGTGTTGCAATTCTGGGCACCACCCCTTCCCCAGCCCAGCAGGGCAAGCTCAGGCAACGGTCTCAGGCAATATCCCTGCCCTGGCAGAGCAGGCCCTGCCCTTGGAGAAGGGGAGTAACGAGAGAAGCCACCTTCTGAACATTCTTCCCCCAACCCGGCCACTTGCCTTTGGAGATGGCAGGACCAACCCTGCCCTTGGAGGGGCGGCGTAACGAGAGAGGCCGCTTTCTGGGCTGAGACTCACAGCGGCCTCAGGAGGTGCTCCTCCCCCGGCCTGGCTGCTTGTCTTGCACTGCTTGCCTTTCCTGCTGACAAGAAAAACCCTGCCCTTGAAGGTGGGGAGTAATGAGAGAAGCTGCTTCCTGGGCTGAGATGTGCCGGAGTCTCAGGCAATACCCCTCCCCCAGCCCGGCAGGGCAGACTCCACCCACCGTTGGAGGCAGGGAGAAGGGAGAAAAGTCACTTTCTCCGTGCGATTGGCATGCATCTGTGTGACCTTAGAACTAAGCAAAAGGGGGAAGACTATTGATTCAGTCCAGTGGGCTGGTTTTGATCATCTGACAAGAACATAACACTAGGCCTCACCCTTGGCACCCCGGCTGCTGCCAGCTTTGGGTCTTGTGTACTGGGAAGGAAAATCATGGCCAGAGTCTTCAGCAATTGCACCAATTGATACCCCCCACCAAGAGCTGCTTCACAAGTGTGAAAGAGCCCTGAATAATGTATTAGCAGCTCTCCCCTAGCAGCAGATCAAGCAATCACAGAAGTGTATACTCTAAGGCTCGCAGATACCAGTTTCCCTTACCCTGCCTAAAGTGGCAACAGGGCTCAAGTAACCCTTCATGTGACAAGATATTTCCCAAAGATTAATCCCTCATATACCCCATTTGGGGGTTTAGAGCCCCAAACAAAGGCATTGGAATACCTTGATAATCAACTACTCCACACGAACTACAAGCAACAACAGAGAGGGTAACCCCATAGCTCAACACAGTGCTTTCCATCTCAAACTATTGGAGGGCAGTGGAGTCACACACACAAGAGTGATTCACCAACTGGGAGCTTAAGCAAGGAGTCCAAAGTCACTAATCTCCTTTGGCAAGAGGAGAAGACAACAGGTCAGAGATAACCCAACTGGCTAAAACACCTCTAAGGCAATACAAGACCACAGTGCATCTCCCCAGCACTGTCAAGGAATGTCCCTTTGGGGACATGGAGATGAGGTGATAAACCAGCCCCAGCACCCAGTTCTCAACAAAGTAGCCTGATGAGAAAGAATCAGTGAAAGAATACAGGAAAAATGAAAGATCAGAGAGAAAAGTCACCCCCAAAAGAAAACATTCTATCTTCATCAATAGATACCAACTTACATGCTATGATTAAACTGACAGAGGAAGAATTCTGAATATGGATTGTAAGAAAACTCAATGAAATTGAAGAGAAAATAGAAACCCAACATAAAGAAACCACAAGAACAATACAGGAAATGAATGAAAAATTCTCTAAAGAAATTGAAATACTACAGAAAAACCAAACAAATTCTGGAAATGAAAGATGCATTTAGGGAACTACAAAAGACAGTGGAAAGCCTCAAGAACAGAATAGATCACACAGAGGAAAGAATCTCAGAGCTTGAAGATAATGTCTATGTGCTAAACAAATCAGATGAAGAAAAAGAACACAGAAACAAGAGACAAGAACAAAACATACAAGAAATGTGAGATTATATAAAGAAGCCAAATATAAGAATTATAGGCATCACAGAGAAAGAAGAAAATACTCAAGGGCTGGAAAACTTATTTCATGGAATACTGGAGGAAAATATGTCTGGCTTGGCCAGAAATCTAGATATCCAGATACAAGAAGCACATAGAACTCCTGGGAGACTCAATGTGAAAAGGCAATCACCGTGTCGGGTAGTTATTAGGTTGACCAAAGTAAACATGAAAGAAGCAATCCTTTAAGCAGTGAGACAAAAACAGCAGATAACCTACAAAGGAAAACTTATCAGACTTAGCGGACTTCTCAACTGAAACTTCACAAGCCAGAAGGGACTGGAAGCCTATCCTTTATCTTCTAAAACAGAATAATGGCCAATCTAGAATTCTCTACCTGGCAAAACTAAGCTTCATCTATGAGGGAGAAATAAATACCTTCCCAGAGAAGCAATCGCTGATGGAATTTGTGAAGACCAGACCAGCCCTACAGGAAGTACTCAGACCTGCATTACCGACTGAACAGTGCAATAGACACTCTCCAAAGCAAAATCATTCAAGAGTTAAAGTCTAGAACCTGGATTCCACAATGGCTCAAGGAGTAAAACAAAACAATAGGAATTAACCCAATAATATGAACGGAAATCTACCCTAAATATCAATCCTCTCAATAAATGTGAATGGCTTGAATTGTGCTCTGAAGAGACATAGACTGGCAGAGTGAATAAAAATCCACAAGCCTCGTATCTGCTGTCTACAGGAAATGCATTAACCCACAAAGATGCTTTCAGGCTCAAGGTCAAAAGATGGAAAAACCATCATCCAGGCAAATGGAAGCCATAATAAGGTGGGGGATAGGTATACTTATTTCACATAACATAAGCTTTAAAATAGCAAAAGTAAGAAAGGACAAAGATGGCCATTATATAATGGTGAAAGGGAAGATCCAACAAGAAGATTTAACAATTCTTAATATTTATGCACGCAGCTCAGAAGCACTCAGACACATAAAGTAAACCCTGTTTGATCTAAATAGCATGATAAATAATAACACCATAGTAGCTGGGGATTTCAACACACCACTGACTGAACTGGACAGATCTTCCAAACAGAAAATAAGCAAATAAATAATGGAATTAAACAGAGCTCTTGAACAAAAGGGTCTAACAGACATCTACAGAACATTCTACCCAAATAAAGCCAAATATACATTCTTCTCATCAGCTCATGGAACTTTCTCCAAAATTGATCACATCCTAGGCCACAAATCAGACCTCAACATATTCAAAAAAATAGAAATAATACCATGTATCTTTTCATATCACAGTGGTATAAAATTAGAATTCAATTCCAAGAGAAATACTCATCACTTCACAAAGTCATGGAAATTAAACAATTTGCATGTTTAATTTTGTACATACTTTCAAGGATTATTTTGTCAGCCTACTTTTAAATTTTATTTAGAATTTCATCAAGTAGATCAATTCAACTTGCCTGAGAATTTGGAAAGACATCTAAGAATGCACTGGCTTGAATAGCAGAGATGGGCACCCCAGTGGGTTAGGCTAGATGGTGGATCACTGGCCACCATTGCTTCTCAGCAGATCAGTGGCTGCTACCTGAGCCACATCTACCACACAGCATATGAAAAGCCCACTCATCTGAAAAGGAAAAAACAAGAGAAGCAGAGCCTGAACTAACATGGCATATATCTAATAAGAAAAGCTAGACTTTTTGTGCCTTATGATTCCATGTCCCTTCTTTTTACAGGGAGCACTACCTATCCACACCACCTTCCTGCATCATGCCTAACTTGGCTTGGTTCTACATGTATAGGTCTAGGAATGACCTGCTGATTCACGAATCCTTTTCAACCAACTTCCCTGGCATCGTGGATAGAACACTAATACTTATGGCTCTTCTACAACAGTTATCTGCAAAAATTTTTTGGCATAGGATCAGATAGTAAATATCTTAGGCTTGACAGGTATCATACAGTCTATTGAACCTCCTCCCCCTCCTCCTCTCCCTCCACCTTCTGCTCCTGCTTCTCCTCTTTATTCCTTAAAAATGTAAAAATCACTTTTAGCCCACAAGCCCAGAGGTCATAAAAAAATAGGTCAAAGGCTGGATTTGGTCCACAGGTCATACTTTGCCAATCCCTGAATCCCTGATCTAAAGGCAGATGTCTTTCTTATTTACATTTTTATCAATGAAGTTTATTTTTGCTGTCATCACCATGATAATATCTGGTGGTACCTCAAACAGATAACTTCTACATCATTTGACTATCAAGAAATACATTATTTACTCTCCTAAGGCATCTTTAAATTCCCAGCTATGGCAACCATAGAAATATGCCACTTGGATCCAATGCCTTTGGGAGCTGAGTTAACTGATAACCCAGCTACCGTATTTCTGTATTTGTGCTGAGCCTGCACTTCCTCAGGCTGCTCTCAGCCAATGTGTGAGCATGGCAAGGACACTGTGCAAGCTCATTACTGCACACACAGGACTCCTTTGAAGGGCGACTTAGGGTTAAGGATTCCCCATTTGTCTGGCTTAAATTTTCATAGAATTACACTGCAGTTTGAGACTCTTTCTACTCAGTCCTTCATTCTTCCTCTATCCCCCATTTCACAAGTGTCAGATTTGCATTGTAGTCCAAAGACTCTCCCTGTGCTCTTCTTTTATCGTTCACAGGCATTTCTCCCAATAAAATCTTACACATATAATCCCAGTTGATGTCTATTTCTCAGAAAACCCAAACTCACTCGCTAGGTGATTCTGCCTCTATGAAATAGATTTTCCTTCATGCTGTTTCTCTTCTTCACAAGGTTAAAAAATGTTCATTTGCCAGGGCTGTTGTAACAAAGTACCACACATGGGATGGCTTAAACAACAGATGTTTATCGTATCAAAGTTCTAGGAGCTAAACGTTCAAGTACTGGTTTCCTTAGCGGGCTGTGGGAGAAAATCTGGTGATTTTCTAGCAACTGTGGGTGTTTCTTGCAAATGATATAACCCCTGTGTTTTCACATCCTCTTCCCTCTGCATATGTCTTTCTCTTCACATGGTGTTCTTTTTCTAAGACACCAGTCATACTGGGTTAGAAACCCACCTTACTCTAGCATGACCCCATACTAACTTAACTATTAATAATTATATTTGCAATTACCCTATTTCCAAATAAGTACATTCTGATGTGCTGAGGCTTAGGACTTCACATACAAATTTGGTGGGAGGAGGGCACAGTTCAACCCATATTCACCTAACCTCTTGTTCAGGGACCACAACAAAAATACTTCCCATAAAATGACAGTGAGGATGTAAGGGTGACATGGCTGGAATTGTCACATTTGTCAAAGGTAAAAATTTTACATTATTTGCTCAATAGTCTTAATTCTTAAAAGATATTTCAGCCAACTACTACCAAGGAGCAGGTTGCCTCATTAGACAATCAAGTATTTACTACTATCTTCTAAGATTTCAATGGTTTATCTTCCTCTCCCATTTTTCTCTCCCCTTCTATCTCTCCTCTCCTCCTTTCCTTGGGGAAGGGAAACAATTTCTTCTCATTTTCTCTTTCATATCTGATAAATGTTGCCCTCGAGTAAAAATGGGACTATTGCAATAAGCAGGTCTAGTCTTCCTGGATGCAAAATGCACATTGAAATAGTATTTTGCCCTCCTCCTTCAGGCAGCAGACAGGCAATATAAAATGTTATCACAGGAGCTTATGGGGTATATAACGGAAATTTATTGCTTCATAAGACTGATAGCTATAGAATACAGTGAACCACAAATGGGATATGGCACATTTTATAGTAAGGCAATTTTTCTTAAAAACATTTTTATCATAAAGTTTTCTCCTCTTTAGAAAAATATTAGTATTGATGGTAATAAGTTTTAATGTCAGGTGAAATAAAAATAAATTATTATAACTATTCTCTCATAATTTCTCACATTTTCCCAACTACATAACCCCCCCTCTGAGTGACAGTACCTCCAGTTCCAGTTTCATACATAGAGGATAATCCAGAATGGCAAAGAATGATTAAACAGATGGTATGGTAAACACTTCCTATGTCAAGCAAAGTTGTAATGCTTTTAGAATTCAAACTGGCCAATTCAATGCAAACTATTTAGGTTGGTGCAAAAGTAATCGCGGTTTCAGACCGTGAATTTTAGATCATTATAACTAGGCTCAGACACATCTTTATTAATCAAAATAGGAACCATTACAATCAACACGTGTTTGTCAAGGAGAAATAAATTTCTTTATTCCTGTAGCATAAAAGTCCATGCTTCAGGATTTGACAAACTCTTGGAAAGCATTTTCTGCATCCTGCTGGTTGAAGAAGGATTTTCCCTGCAAAAAGTTGTGGAGATGCTTGAAGAAGTGGTAGTTGGTTGGCAAGAGGTCAGGTGAATATGGCAGATGAGGCAAAACTTTGTAGCCCAATTTGTTCAACTTCTGAAACGTTGGTTGTGCGATGTGCAGTTGGAAATTGTCGTGGAGAAGAATTGGGCCCTTTCTGTTGACCAATGCCGGCTGCAGGTGTTGCAGTTCTTGGCATATCTCATTGATTTGCTCAGCATACTTCTCAGATGGAATGGTTTCGCCAGGATTCAGAAAGCTGTAGTGGATCAGACCAGCAGCAGACCACCAAATAGTGACCATAATCTTTCTTTGGTGCAAATTTGGCTTTGGAAGTGCTTTGGGGCTTTTTCTCAGTCCACGTTGTTGTATAAAATCCACTTTTCATCACACATCACAATCCAATTGAGAAATGGTTCGTTGTTGCGTACAATAAGAGAAGACGACACTTCAAAATGACAATTTTTTTGATTTCCAGTAAGTTCACGAGGCATCCACTTATTGAGCTTTTTCACCTTTCCAGTTTGCTCCAAATGCCGAATGACCATAGAATGGTTGACATTCAGTTCTTCAACCACTTCTCGTGTAGTTGTAAGAGGATCAGCTTCAATGATGGCTCTCAATTGGTTGTTGTCAACTTCTGATGGCCTGCCACTGTGCTCCTCATCTTCAAAGCTCTTGCCTCCTTTGCAAAACTTCTTGAACCATCACTGCACTGTACATTTGTTAGTTACTGGACCAAATGCATTGTTGATGTTGTGTGTTGTCTCTGCTGCTTTACAACCCATTTTGAACTCTAATAAGAATCGCTTGAATTTGCTTTTTTCGCATGATTTCTGTAGTCTAAAATAACTGTAAAATAATCAGCAAGTAATAAGTTGTTAGCAAAAAAAAAAAAATAAAGTGAGAAATGAGCATTAAAATGATGTATAATACCACATTTACTTAAGAACGTATTCCGATATCAAAAGCAAATTTCAACACTGCTAAAATCACAATTACTTTTACACCAACCTTAATAATAATCCCAGTAGATAACATTCTCTACAGATTACATGGACATCATGCCTCTTGCTCTGAGATAATATTCCCTATCAGAACGCAAATTCTGGATAATCAGTCTCTTTAAAAGAAATAAATTAGAAAATTTAAGTATAGCAGCAAGAGAATAATTCTGCTTTTACGTGACCCTCAAATAGCTCAGGGTTAAGTGCCAATCACATTGCAGTCAAGTAGAGCACAAGCTTTACCTGGCCACTTGCCCCTACTTAAAGGACTATATTGCCATAGAATGGGATTTTTATAGACTCATTGGAAATCAATACTAACTTGTAAACCATACCAAAGTAATTTCCCAAACAGACTATTGAATTCTTTATTAGATCCAGAACCAGATGTTAGTATAGTAAACCAAGCTCCAACACTTAATGTATGCAAGTCTAACTTGCTTTCCTCTCATTGATGGAGCTTAGAAATCCAATCAAACTTTTCCCTTTCCCTCATACCTCACTTTATATTTAACTCTATCCTTTCCTAGTATTCCATCTTAATTTTTTTTCTGTTCTCGCTGCTTTCATTACTGTGAATCTTCTCTCAACAACTAGAAATTTTTAATAAGGAAGTGAGCCAGAAAGAAACTTAAATGTATTGTACTTTTGCTATAAGTAATCGTGATTTGCTTTGTGCTGTACATGGATTAATTAATGCAGTTTCCATTCCAACACACATCAGCATGGAAACATCCTGGATTGTAGACAACTTTTTAAAAGATAATCAATTCTCCTTCTATTCCATATCCTTTCAAATAATGTCCACATTCACAAATTTCAGACCAACTTTCCTAAAGAAAGGAAGAAAAAGAAACACAAAAATTGGAAAAGGATTAACTGACTTAACTGACCAACACTTAAGTGCACATATAGTAGTAACATTCATGGCATGTCAGGCAGATGGGAGGGGGGATGAGGAGATGGGTTTATTCATACCTAATGGGTGCTGTGCTCACCATCTGGGGGATGGACATGCTTGAAGCTCTGACTCAGTTGGGGCAAAGGCAATATATGTAACCTAAACTTTTGTACCCCCATAATATGCTGAAATAAAAAATAAATCAATTACTAAAAAAAAAAATTTTTTTTTAAATAGACAACACCCCCCCCCAAAAAAAAATATTTTAAAGGGGTCTATTTGAAGGACTTGAGAAACTAACAAGGCCATGTGTTCTTGATGGATAAGGAAAAACAGGCAAAGTGAGCCTAATACTGAAGGCCTTCCCTTCCTGGCTTTTGTCTCTACTCAATCAAGTCACGAGCCTGAGAAACCATGCAGAAGTGTGAAAGATGAGAGGTTTAGAAGCTGACAAAAATCTTTTGAGCATCTTACAGAAATCAGAAACAAAACTGGATTTCAGGACTTCCCAAGAGGCGAGGCCTTGGTAAACACTCTGGAATTTCAGTTGAGAATGCCAGGGAAATGGTAAACAACAAATAGACAAGCCTAGCTTCAAATCAACTTAAATTCTGCTGGAGTTAAGGAGATTTGCCCTTCCACTAACCACCTGCTAAAATCAAAAATGAAATTCTCTCTCCAGGAGATGACTCAGTTCCTCAAACTTTCTCTAGAATATTTCATACACATCTGTAACTCAATCAAAATTCACCATGAATACCCACAGATAAATAAGGATTACTAAAAAAAAAACAATACAGCAAAAATACATACACAAAGATTAAGAATGAGGCAATCAGACATTGATATTTACTAATTGATTAAAACATTCAAAAAATTAGATGAGAAAATGGAGACTATTTTCGAAAAACTTTACAGATCTATAAAACAAGCTTTAAAATAAAATGAGTTCTATTTTGTAAAGCTGCAAGATATAATAACTGAATTAGAACTCAGTCTAGGGGGTTAAAATATTTTATACCTTATATAGAGTAGCATCCTCCATCACTCTCTTATTCCATGTTGAATTTGTTTGCTGACTTTCATTTATGCTGTCTATTTTCCTCATTTACTTCATTTATATTTTGATATTTGTTGGAAATATGAGAATTCTTCAAAGCCACAGATGAGGATGATTCCTTTAGGGAAAAAAAAAATGCGTCTGCTTCTGCTGGACATCTGAAGACATTTCCAATCTAGTATCCATTTAAATACTGAATAAGACTGAAGAAAATAATTTTCAGAGAATGCATTCAGGACCCAAACACTGTGTTATGGCTGATAGTCTAAAAAACTCAATTTCTATATTTTCTTTTCCACCAGATCCAATCCTGTGACAGATAAATATGTTTTTTACTGTTTCCTGGATATATATTATTTTTTCTAAATCACCTTTTCAATAGCTATGCAGCTGTATAGAAATCCCAGCATAATGCCAGGGTCTCTAACGCAACTCCACATAATTGTATGACCTTGCTTTCCTCCTACTCCTCTCATGGTAGTTACAAATAATGCTCTTGGCAAATGAAAATCAATAAAAACACTTACAATACCTGTTGCTACTTGACTTGCTTGCCTCTCTATAAATTGTGTTGCCAACTTGTTTTTGTGTGACTTGTTTTAGCTGCTATTGTTTCGGCCTTCAAAGATTTCTCTTACATTCTTATTTCAATTACATTTAAGAAGTTTTCAAGAAAATATTTAGATGTTCAAATGCTCTAAATTATTGTTTTGTTAAATATTTTGGATCTTTTGGCAGGAAATATTTTTAAAGTACCAGGAACTTTCAGTGGGAAAGGTTTTTACTTGTCTGAATTGATGTAAAATGAGCCACCGTTCTACTCAAATTGTCCTGATAATTTTCACTAATAATTTTATGTTGCTGAATCTAAGTTCTGAGTCTTTATCTTATTTGAGTTATTAATAGCACAAGGCATAGAGATCGCTTCTTCCTTCTTGAAGCAGTTTCTCTATCTTTCTTCCAGAATACCTTCTTCTTGATTTTCTTTTCTACGTCACTGGACAGTCCTTCTCAGGTGCTAATACTGGACTCTCCTCCTTTTCTCAGCACTAAAGCATGAGAAAACCAAAAGTCTCCACACCCAGTCTTAGTCTTAGTTCTCCACATTATTTCTTTGGGTGATCTCATACAATCATGTGCTCCATATACCGTCTATGCACTGATGGTTCCTACACGTGTGACTGTAGCCTCAACTTTCCCTTGAACTAAAGACTTGTATTAAAAGAACAACTGGCCATTTGAAATATCCACTTGCACATCTAAAGAGAATCTCAAACAAGAGCCTGGATTCTTTTCCTTACTTGCCCCTCCCGCCTTTTTTATTTGTTTAAATTTAAGGGGTACGAGTGAAGTTTTGTTACATAGATACACTGTAATGGTGAAGTCAGGGCTTTTAGTATAATCATCACCTGAATAATGTACATTGTACGCATTAAGTAATTTCTCATCCCTCACTTCTCTCCTACTCTCTTACCTTTCCAAGTCTCTAATATCTATTATTCCGTACTCTGTATCCACGTGTACACATTATTTAGCTCCCACTTATAAGTGAGAACATGTGGTATTTGACTTTCTGAGTTATTTTACTTAAGTTAATCACCTCTAGTTTCATCCAAGTTCCTAGAAAGGCATGATTTCATGCTTTTTATGTCTGAATAGTATTTCGTGGTGCATCTATACCACATTGTCTTTATCCAATCATTCAGCGACGGACACTTAAGTGGATTCTATATCTTTGCTTCTGTGAATAGCACCATGATAAACATTTGAGCACAGGTATTATTTAATATAATAATTTATTTTCCTCTCAGTACACATCAAGTATTGGGATTGCTCGATCGAATGGTAGTTCAATTTTTAGTTCTTTGAGAAATCTCCATACTGTTTTCCATAGAGGTTGCACTAATATACATTCCCATGAACAATGTACAAGCATTCCCCTTTCTCTGCATCTCTTGGCAACATCTGTTATTGTTTGACTTTTTAATACTAGCCATTCTGACTGGTGTAAGATGATATCTCATTGTGGTTTTAATTTATATTTGTCTGATGATTAGTGATGTTCAGCATTTTTTTATATGCTTCTTGGTCATTTGCATGTCTTCTTTTCAAAACTGTCTGTTTTTATCCTTTGCCCACTTTTTAATGGGGTTATTTTTGGTTTTTTGTTTTTGTAAACTTGTTTCAGTTTCATGTAAATTCTGATTTACTCTCCTGTCAGATGCATAGCTTGCAAATATTTTCTCCCATTCTTCAGTGTTGTCTCCTCAGTCTTTTAATTATTGCTTAATAATGTTGGCTGTGATTTGTCATATATGACCTTAATTATTGGAGGTATGATCCTTCTACGCCTGTAGAGAATCATTTTAGTTTAATTAAGTCCCGTTTGTCTATTTTGTTTTTCCTTGTGCCTTTGAGGTCTTAGTCATGAATTCTTTTTCTGACCAATTCTTTCTTCTGCATATGGCAATCCAATTTTCTCAGTACCATATATTTAAAAAGCTGCCCTTTCTCCAGAGTATTTTTTATCAACTTTGTCAAAGAGCAGTTGACCATATATATGTACCTTTATTTCTGGCTTCTCTATTCTATTTCATTGATCTACATGTCTATTTTTATACTAGTACCATGATGTGTTGGTTATCATAGCCTTGTAATATAAATTGAGGTCAGATGGTGTGACGTCTCCTGTTTTGTTCTTTTTGCTTGTGATTGCTATGGCTATCTAGGCTCTTTTTTGGTTCTATATGAGTTTTAGGATTGTAATTTCTAATTTTGTGAAAAATGACATTGGTATTTTGATATAGACTGCATTGACTGTGTAGATTACTTTGAGCAGTATGGTCATGGTCATTTTAAGGATATCAATTCTTCTGATCCATGTGCATGGGATGTTTTTCCATTTGTTTATGTCACCTGCAATTTCTTTCATCAGTGTTTTGTAGTTTTCTTTGTAGAGATCTTTCACCTTCATGGTTAAAGCATATTCTTAAGTATCTTTTGGAGGGGAGGAGTAACTATTATAAATGAGATCACCTTCTTGATCTGGTTCTCAGCTTGATCTTCACTGGCATATAGAAATGCTGCTGATTTTTGTACATTAATTTTGTATCCTGGAACTTACTGAATCCACTTATGAAGTCTAAGAGTTTTTTGGCGGTGCCTTCGGATGTTCTAGGTACAAGTTCATGTAATCAGTAAACAAAGATAATTTGGCTTCCTATTTTCCAATTTGGATGCCTTTTATTTCTTTCTCTTGCCTGATTGTTCTGTCTAGGACTTCCAGTACTATGCTGAATAGGAATGGTAAAAGTGGGCATCATTGTTCTCTTCCAGTTGTTAGGAGGAATGCTTTAAACTTTTTCTTATTTAGTATGATGTTGGCTATAGTTTGTCATATATGACCTTAATTATTGAAGGTATATTCCTTCTGTACCTAGTTTGTTGAGGGTTTTTATCATGAAGGGATGCTGAATTTTATCAAAAACCTTTTCTGCCTCTATTAAGATGATCTTATGAAATTTTGTCTCTAATTTTGTTTATTTGATGAATCACATTTATTGATTTGCATATGTTGAACCACCCCCACATGCCTAGAATAAAACCCACTTGATTGTGGTATAGTATCTTTGTGATGTTCTGTTGGTTTGGATTGTTAGTATTTTGTTGAGGATTTTGCATCTATGTTCATCACAGGTACTACTTTGTAGTCTCCTATTTTGTTGTTTTCTTGCCTGGCTTTGGTATTAAGGTGATATTGGCTTCATAGCATGAGTTAGGAAGGATTCCCTCCTCCTTATATTTTCAGAACAGGTTCAGAAGGATTGGTACCAGTTCTTTGGATATTTGGTAGAATTCAGCTGTAAATCCATGTGGCCCAGGGCTTTTTGTATTGGGAGATTTTTTATTACTGATTCAATTTTGCTACTCATTCTTGGTATTTTCATTATTTCTATTTCTTCCTGGTTTAATCTTATAATGTTGTATGTTTCCAGGAATTTAACCATTTCCTCTAGGTTTTCTACTTTGTGAGTTTATAGTTGTTCATAGTAGTCTCTAATGATCTTTTGTATTTCTGTGATATCATTTGTAATGTCTCCTTTTTCATTTGTGATTGAGCTTATTTGAATCCTCTTTCCTCTTGCTCAGTCTAGCTAGCAGTTTATCAATTTTGTTTATCTTTTCAAAGAACTGACTTTTCATTTTGTTGATCCTTTGTGTTTTTTTAGTCTCGATTTCATTTAGTTCTGCTCTAACCTTTATTGGTTTTTTTTCTTTTTTTGGTCTGCTATCTTTGGGTTTGATTTGTTCTTATTTTTCTAGTTCCTTGAAGTGTGCTATGAGCTTGGATTGGGAATGGCTTCCTCCTATCAGTGCCCAGGTCTGGAAGAGTACATGGGACACTACCCAGGATGTTCCTTCTCATGGTATCGTGGCTGCTCCCCAAGTTAGATTCAAGGCTTGGGAGGGTCTAGTGCTCCCCCATGACCTAGATTTCACAGTTCCCAAGTGGAATGTGTGTCATGGAGACATTCTCTTCCCCTCTTCTGTACTGAAGATTCACTCATGGTTGTCAGCTGGATCCCTCCACCCAGGCTGCTGCCCTTCTTTTTCCAAGGACCTAAAATTTTCTGTTGAATTTGTGTGTTCTTTCTTGGATAAAAGTTCACAGTTTGAATCTCCACACTATTTCGCTGTGTTCAAGTGAGTAAGGTGACCTAGCAAAACCTGCATTCTGCCATTTTGGGTAGAAAAAAAACCCTACATTCTCTTTCAAGTAAAGCATCTCCATATTTTTAGATGCTCAGACCAAAAAATCATAAGTCATCCCTGGATACTCTCTTCTTCAGACGTATTCCATTTGATCCATGTGAAAATGCTGCCCCCTGCACCTTCCAAATATCTGGAATCCAACTCTGCTGCTTCCACCTTAGTTCAAGCCCTATTATCCTTCACATAGTTTGTTCCGACAGCATCATTATACTCACCTTCTCATGTATAATGCTCACGGATACTCCACAAACCAGCCACAGTCATCTCATTAACATGGAAGCAAATGCTTATCACACCTATATCCAAAATCTTTAATGTGTTGCAGAGTATAAAATTAACGTTCTTTCCATAGTAGACAAGGCTCTATGGCAGCTGGACTCCAACCACCTCTTTGATCTTATCCTTCTCACTCTAACTTTTATGTATCCTGTTTCAGCCACATTGTACTCTTGGCTCTTTCATGAACACGCCTAGAACACTCCCACCTCAGGCAGTTTGCACCTACTGTCTTCTCTGACTGGACTTTCAAACTACAAAGCCACGTGGGAACCTGAAAAACAATTTTCTCCCCACTGAGGCCTCCCCTAAACATTTTATTGAAACAGACTTTTCTATAATTTTCTATTCCCTAACTCTGCTTTAGTTCCATTCATAGAATTTTTTCTCCACATCATATATTGTATATGTATTTTTTTTTTGGCTTTTTCTGCTCAAAAATTTAATTTTGATGTAGGTGTACAATCTTTTTAAAAATTTTTTTTATTTCAGCATATTATGGAGATAAAATGTTTAGGTTACATATATTGCCTTTGCCTCACCCGAGTCAAAGCTTCAAGTATGTCCATTCCCCAGAGAGTCTGCATCACACCCAGTAGGTGTGAATATACCCATCCCCTCCTCCCCGCTCCCATCTGCCCGACACCCGATTAATGTTATTACTATATGCGCACTTAAATGTCGATCAGTTAAAATCAATTTGATGGTGAGTACATGTGGTGCTTATTTTTCCATTCTTGTGATACTTCACTTAGTAGAATAGGCTCCAACTCCATCCAGGATAATACAAGAGGTGCTAGTTCACCATTTTTTTTTAATTTTTTTTTATTTATTTTATTTTTTTTTGTGGCTGAGTAGAACTCCATGGTCTATATATACCATATTTTATTAAAAAATAGATGCGGAATTTTTTTTCTTTTCTTCACTGCTATATCACCAGCTCCAGAACAAAGCCCAGTACAGAATAAATGTTCGAAAGACTAAACATAATTTGACAGGTATAAATCTCCTTGTACAGATTAGGAGGTAGAGGTAAGATAGTTTCATATGTTTCCCAAAGTAACAGAGATAGTAAGTTGACTAGCTAGAATAAATTCTGAACAATTTTAAAATAATAACAAAACAAAACAAAAAAAGTGATGTTTTCTGTTGCCCTTTGCCATACTCATAAAATCAAAGTTTCTTTGCGTGGTACTCATAACTTCATAGCCTGACCCCAATCTGTCTTTTGAGCCCCATCTCACATATGAATCACTTTTCTCACAGCAGCCCTATCTGAACTCCAGCTCTGTCATCCTTGCTGTCTTTCTTCAAAGTCTTGCCCTTGTTCACCTCTGCACTTTGCCTCATACTTCTCCCTTAGCCTGGAGTGACCTCCCTTCCTATCTCTGGCTAATGAAATCTTCCCCTTGCTTTGACTTAGGTCAAATGTCACTCACACCATTAGGTTAGTTTCAGTCATCTCAGTAAAAACTAATGTCTTTTCCTCCCAGTCACTGCCAAACCACTTTCTTTTTACTTAACTTTTAGTATTAGTACTTTATGTTATGTATCTTGTAGTAAATGTAATAATGTTCCTCCTCACATTCCTCATGAGAAACTAAGCTTCTTGAGGACAGTGGTTTCTTTCTAACTATTGTTGCATCTTTTTTTAGATCTTAACAGCGTTTCGTATACCGTGAGTATGCAATTAAATAATGCGGAAATTATTTTAACTATTGAGTCACATCCCGTTGTCCTAATAAGGATAATATCCAATTATTCTCACTTTTAATATTATTGCTTTGATATACAAAGTCTGTTTTCCTTTTCTCCAATTGGCTTATGTGTTACTATAAAGATCACTAATATAAACAACAGCATTATTTATAAAATGTTTTCAAAGAAATTCATATTACTTAAAATATTGAAATATAGTAAATAGAGAACAGTTATTAAGAGAAATAAAAATGTAATACACAGAGATAGAGGCAAACATGGAGAAGTAAAATATGTGTGTCTGGGAGGGTAGTTCTCGTGGTGACATGAAGGAAACTGTATCTACTCAGCCCCTTTAATTCTTTGATTCTTTCCATGTTAAGTCCAGTAGATTTTCAGTGTCTATTGTGCATATTTATTCATTTTTCAACCCTTAGGAAGTTGCAGTATATTTCTGTGGAATAGCAGATATTTAGATGTAGTTAACATTGAAGGTACATTGTGCAGATGCTACAAGTAAGGTAAATATGACAAAGATAGAGTCGAGACTAAAGAATACTTTAATGCCATGTTAAGATATTTGTGTTTATTCCTTATGCACATGAAGGGCCAATAAAGGATTCTGAAAAGTAACTTATCTATTTGAGGTTTGGGAATATGATATTGTATTCAGCAGGAACTATAAACTGCCCAGGGAAGAAATTTAAGTCAATGAGTTTGTTAGTAGAGCAGGGACAAAAGCCTCAATCTTCATAGCAGAGCAATAGTAGTGATGAAAAAAGGAGAGAAAACAATAAAGATTGGAAATTTAGATGACAGATCCTATAAAAATAAGTTATTAAAGTATTTATTAATTGTGGATTCATTAACATGTATTGAGTGCTTATTTTAAGTCTTAAGTCTTGTACCTATTAAAGTATAAAATAGAGGATTTTTTTTTTTAACCTAGGGAGGAAAAAGAGAGAAGTGACTACAGTTAAGAAGGAAAAACAGGCCTTAACTATGAGGTGAAGAAGAAGGCAAAGGTATTTCAAACTGTGTATTTCCAGCAAGTAGATAGTATGTATGATGCAGTGGCAGGACAGAGCATAGCAAGTTTAAGAAACTTGGATAAGTCCAGCAGTGACTCCAGAAGACAGTAAGAAGTATCCCATGATGAGACTGAGGTGAGACTAAAGAGACAGGTAAGAGGTGGACACGGAAGGACATTGTGGACTATGTGAAGACTTTCTGTA
>RJWJ010004625.1:0-74247 GCA_004363605.1 Indri indri
TATGGAAAGATTTATATTCAGAGCCATGTGCGTGTACGTGTGAACATGTGAGTCTGCCGGGGTGAGAGAAAGAGAAAGAGGGTTGGGGAGAAGAGGAGAAAAAGAGAGACTTGAATGTTTTGTTTTGTTTTGTTTTGCTAATGAAAGTAAAAGCCATTTTATTGGTTGTTGGCTCCAGATTTTTATAGTGATCTATAAATCCCTGCCCTGTTTACCCAGGTCTTTATTCCCTTACTTCCCATTTCTCTTTCTTTTTCATAAATTGATGGATAAAGACATACAAGCATTACCTAGATCTATAATATATATGCAAACAGCATTTCAGAAATATTAATATGCACTTTGAATAATAAAAAAATTTAAGCAGAATATTTGATTATTTAAATGTGCAGAATAAGTCTGTTTGGGTCTTGGAATCCATTATGTAATCATGGTAGTTGCACTAAGAAATAAAGGGCAGACATTCATCACAGGAGTATATCTATCAATATAAGCAGAGATTTGTATGCCACTGGAAACTTGAAAACTTGGAAAGATGAAGCTACTGATTTCTTTTCTTTTGGATATATACCAAGTAGTGGGATTGCTGGGTGATATGGCAGTTCTCTTTTTAGTCTTTTGATGACCCTCCATATTATTCTCCATGGTGGTTACAAGAGATATAAAAAATATGAATTCAAAGCTGAGAAACTAACAGTTTTCAAGGTTCTGTGATGAGCTGGAGGCAGATGGTACCCACAACCTCCTGTGTAAGGAGGTAACGTGGAAGAAAGGGATTATACAAACCACATGCACGTGTGTACTGTACCACAGGTCATCAATCTGAAAAACAGTCGTGATGAAGGTTTTAAATTTTTATATCCTTATAGTGCATATCACAATATCTCATTAGCATTTCATTACAAATATATGATTTTGGTTTCCAGATTGGCATACTTTTTTTCTGAAATGCAATATATAATGTTAATTCAAGGTGTGAATTACTACCCTGTTTATGTATTCACTGATATTGTCAATAATTCTGGCATTGAATGACTTTTTTGTTTAATGACATTTTAGCACAAAAATGAGTTTTTCTGGTTATTATTGCTTTGAAAGAACCCGTTTTAATGTTCTGCACATTTCCCTCATTTCATCAAGAGAAAAAATTCCCATGAAGGTAAAGTAGTCAGAACACTCAGTGCTGTTACAGGACATAAGATTTCGGAGTGTTAGAGGCATGAAGGCCTGTCCCGACCCTGGGATGCAAATGCCCTGCCAAGTGTCACTGCTTCTTACAGATTTTCACCCTCCATTTGGCTCTCAATTGCTTTACCTGTTAGATCATGCTTCTCTTTTAATGTTGTCTTAAACTGGTGTAGATAAAAAAAATGTACAAACTCCTCATTTTGTTAGAATTATAACTAAAATAAAAAATAATCTCTAAGTGAGATTACAATGGGCTTTTCTTTGATTTTTTATAAAAGCAAGTTTTAAAACTTATGTTATATTGCAGTCTCTGCATGGAATGGATTTTGTTTTCTTCCCCTTATATCCTTGGTATATCCTGTTTAATTGATGGTGGCAGAGAATTCACACTCATACCTTAGGTAAAGACCTACTTCTATTAATTCAGAAAGAGTAAAAGGAAAATGTTTAGAGTTCTAGAAAGTCATCCCTTTTCGATTTTTTACTTCAGAAGCCTCCTTGTGTTACACTGCAATATTCACGTGCCTTCAGTTGGCTAACGCTAATAACTGTATGTCCCACAATGCGGCAGGTAGCTTGCTGTTGTGATCACTTTCCTGGGGTCTTCCTTTGTCCTACCTATTTCCTTTCTAGGAACAAAGGTACACCTCTAAGAATAAACTGTGTACAATTAATATAGCCACAGAATTCTCTTTACCTATATGGAAGTTCACTGCAGGCAGCAGAAGACAGGCGTCAAAGGGTGCACACCAGCTTACTTTCCTGGCCTTTTTCTGACTGAGCCTACGGAGGCAGCAACGCCTGGGAATATACAGGCATTGAGGAGGGGAGCTTGTCAATCACTCTTCTCTCATTACGACAGTTTATTTCAGCCCTGATTCTCTGGGATCCTGAACACTTTCCCAGGCCAGCCTGGGTTTACTTGGGTGGACTTCTAAAATGAATAGGCAGTAGTATTTTATTTCAGTTTCAATGGAGATGCTCATTCCATCTGCACCCCTACTTATAGGGGAGCCCTTGCTCCCTTCAGCATATTACTTGAGAAAAGTTACTGACCCATATTTTGAAGGTCGAAGGAGTGTTGAGAAGTGAACATTCTTTTCCACTTTACACCCAACGGGACATCAGTAGCATTTCTCAGGGCTAAAAGGTGTGATTAACTTAAAGATTAATTTCTCATTGTACATGATACAGTGTAATGCAAATTCAATATTTCTTGCCTTCTAAGAGCTAATATACTGATCAGTAGAATGCTACTCAAACAAATAAATAAACAACTAGATGTGCATTGAGTGGATAATGATGGCAAGTTATCCTGGCACTTTTTATTTTTAATTTCCAAAATGTAATCTGATTACCACAATATTACCACTCCAAAAGATATTAAGAAGGTTTATTCCTGAAAGGTTTTGTGATTATACCAAAAAAATAATTCAGTGCATTTAGTGTTTGGAGTAACAAATTAAAGTAACTAAAATATTTTACAAATATCAAGTGCTCTGTGACTGCTAATATAGTTATAAAAAAATATGTAGATGTTTGGGGGAGAATGCTGAATTGAAAGATATAAAATTGTATTTCCTTACTTTACAAGCATTTTCTTCATAAAATATAATTTATAATGTCTTTGCCTACAAAACTGGAAAGTGCATGTACACTGAAGAGAGAAGGTAGCAGTAAGGAGATGGGCACAGCATGTGTGTGGAAAAAAGATGGTCTCAAGTCAACTGACAAGAAGCTGGCTTGGTTTTAATATTGCTATGATTATCAGCAATCTCTTGTTGAAACATAGACTAATTTTATACAGTTGGTGGTAAGTTTATTGAGAAAACAAATAAGTTTGTATGCTCAGTGTAATGAGAAAAAATTCAGTAAATTTTTTCTTATTGATGGGAAATCAGAATTTAAAAAAAAAAAATCACTGGCTATTGCATGTCCTATTATTGCTAAGAATGGACTTACACTTGATAAAAAAAAAATCAACATTCGTGGCCTATTTGGTCATTTATTATTGGAAAGTGATAAAGGAAAAAACCAATTAGGCTGATTTTTATTTTTATTCAACGGTCACATAAGGCAGTTTCAATACCTAATTCCATTTTCACTCTATTATTCATCATTTAAATTCAATCCATTAAAATTTATTGACTGTCTGCTTGTATTCTCAATTCTGTTAGCATTATAAAGAGGATAGATAAAAGTTCTAATCTCAGTTTTATATCCGTATTATACTCTATTAATTTTTATTGTTTAAACCCTCCAAAAATTCTAAGCTTTTCTAAAAACAAATCTAACATCTTCTTTTGAGCACAGTTGATGTCAGATATCAGACATTATAGGAGTACGTATGTTCCCTGTGTCTGTTTATTTTTTGACAATGCAGGCAATTCTAAGTATCCTGTTATAGCTCACTGTATCTCCCCCTAATATTACATAGTGAATATAAAATAATTTAATGGGAGTTGTTAAAATAAGAAATTACAGAATACTAGATTGAAGCCAAATTAATCTTTGTGTATATCATGCTTTAGCATGGGTTAATTTCAACTTCAGTTACTTGAGTTCTACCTTCAAAATAGTTTTAACTGATAAAATAACAAAAACAAAACAAAGCAAAAACTCGCAAATTTCATGTACATTTATTAGTCAGGGTTCCCCGGAGAAAGACAGCCAATAATATACATATGTCTAAAAATCATTTCTTGCACACTCACTCACTCTCTCTCTCACTCCATATGCATATGTATCTTTTACTGGCTGATATGGCATACTGTGGTGGCTGTCCCAACTAAGCAAATCATCCTGCTTCTCCCTGCAGGCATCACTCTATCCCTTTATTTAGGTTATTTGATTATCCTGTGAACTATTCTCCACTCCTTTCTTCCTGCTGGGTTTCAGCCATAATGGGGCCCTGTATGATTTTGGGGTGAGATTTCCATAAAGAAGGTGAAAAAATCATTTTTCTATAATTTGTAAAGGTGTGAAAAGCCACTATCATGGTTTATACATTTAATATTGGAACATTTTAAAAAATAATATATTTTCCTAATTAAAAAAAAAAGTTCACTGATGGGTTCAAGAGAGAATCATTAATTTCATTTATTTATTGTTGTACAGATATTTATTGGCTGTAAAAATTGGAGTGACACTTCCAGTTCTCAACGCCTCTGAACTAAATCTGTATGGTTTCTAATTTGTAATGGAAACAACAAAATTACTTTCAGACTGGGAATCCAGTTATCCCTACACTCAATTTTTAAATTTTCGTGGCTAGAACCCATTATGTGACTAAAAAATATTAAAGGATTAATTCAGATTTTACTAATCCTATTCAAAATGCTGGGAATTTTTTAAATTCCATTTTCAATCATTTAAACAGTTAAAATACATTGATTTCACCAAAACTTTGACCTTTCATATTTGATTACACCCAAGTTTTTCTAATTGGCTTGTTGATATTGTTCCCCTACATGTGAAGCCAACGTGGGTTGGGAAGATAAAGAGGAGAAGCCTGGAGGAGGAAAGATAAAAAGAATATACAATTGTGAGACAAAAGATACCAAGAGGAGACAAATATAATTATCAAATAGTGATTTTTTTCATCTTAAAATGATCCTTTTCAATTTGTATTCTGCTTAAAAACTTTCCCAATATTGACCTACAAACTCTCATTTTTGTCCATAGTAAATATATACATTTGCTGTCTCCAAAGTTATAAGGAGCCAGTAAGAATTACTGCCAAGTTTCCTTTCTCTGCTATTTCTGAAAAATACTTTTTTATCACAGTAGGAAAAAATATAGCATCCTGCTAGCTCTTAACTTCCTCCCAACAAAATTAGTTCATTCCAGGAAGCAAACTATAGATTAGTATAGGGGAATTTTTGGTATGAAAAATTGTATAGGGAAATTTAGGATTATTATGTTTGTTATACTAGAATTTTAACTTTTTCTAGTATTTATATGTGAAATAATTTCTTTGGGTAGACAATATTGACTTGAACATTGTTTGTTAAAGAATCTCATTTTTTTCTGTCTCCAAGGCTGTTTCCTAATTCTGCACAAAGGTAATCTCAGAATTGAGCTACTATAATATAATGTAGCTCTATAGACTTACGTACCTAGACATCTTTATACTCCTTAAAGCACTAGCTTTTCATAAAAATAAGTTTCATTAATTACTTCAAAGGTGAAATTAGGATTTAAGAATATATCTTAAAGAAATACGTGTTTTAATACATATTTACCTTTTATGGCAATACTCTTACTCAACTAATTTACTATAGCTCCCAATTACACTCTGGTTGTCATTTCCAAATAGTAGAATCTTGGCCTTAGATGCTATTAGGAACCAAATTTTAAAACTCAAAGATGCGCTGCCTCTTCTGTGGAGATATTATGTCATCGTCACCATGACTAGATAAAGAAAGCATAATAGATAAAAAGTATTAACAATAAAATCTGTTATAAACTCTATTTAAAATTTACTGAATGTTTTCGATGTTGCTATTCCTATACTACAATCATCATTGTCATCATGTTAGGCTCAAATAATTTGACAAAAGTTTCCCCAAAACAGATTGCTGATTATTCTTTTATCAATCCCAATTTCTACAGAAACTAAAGGAGAGGGGGATAGGGATTTTTACAGTCTTTAAAATTAAATCTGGCTCTAAATTAATACATTTACTTTATATAACTTACTATTATTAAGTTCCTGTTTGAATTAGGATGATATGAGCACTATATTAGCTCTTTCCCTTTTCAGACACTTTCAAATTCATACATATACTCACACACTTATTACAATTTTTAGAAGACCTTTCCTGTGTATGTGTCGGAGAATTTGGTGTAACAGGGATTTAGCTTTTAAAAATGCAAACATTCATAATCACATATTAATCATTCCCTTATTTATTAACACCGAGTAGTCCTTCAGACTCCTGCAAGTTTGCTGGGCCATTTCCCTTCCTCTGCTCTGCCCATTTCTTCAGATGTGGAAGAACAATAACTGCATTCAAAGTTCAATTGCCACCATTTCCTTTTGGTGTATACAAAGATCTTCCCTTTTTCTTGTATTCTCCTTTCAACTCTGCTCTGTTTTCCCATCTAAATACTTGATCAAATTATTTATCCATAAAAACACAGTTTCTTCCAAAAAGTAATTCCAATGTCAATTTTTAAAAAATATATATTGTAGTCTTCTTCATAAATTCTTTCCCTAGGCCAATGTATATAAGACTTTTTCTAACATTTTCTTCTAGAATTCTTATAGTTTCATGCCTTAGGTTAAGTCTGTTATCCACCATGAGTTGATTTTTGTGAGAGGTGAGAAGTGTGGATCCTATTTCAGTCTTCCACATATGACTATCCAATATTCCCAGCACCATTTACAGGATTCTTTTCCCTAGTGTATGTTTTTGTCAGCTTTGTCAAGGATTAGATGGCTATATGAGGATGGTTTTATATCTGGGTTCTCATGTCTGTTTCATTGGTCTATGTCTCTGTTTTTGTGCCAGTACCATGATGTTTTAGTTACAATAGGCTTGTAGTATACCTTGAAGTCTAGTAAATTGATGCCTCCCATTTGTTCTTTTTGCTTAAGATTGCTTTTGCTATATGGAGTCTTCTTCGGTTCCATACAAAGCATAGAATTATTTTTTCTTGTTCTGAGAAAAATGATCTTGGTATTTTAATAGGGATTGCACTGAATCTGAAGAAATCCCCAAAGGCAATCACAGCAACAACAAAAATAAATAAATGGGACCTGATCAAATTAAAAACCTTCTGCACAGCCAAGGAAACTATCATGAGAGTAAACAAACAACCTACAGAATGGGAGAAAATATTGGCATGCTACACATCCGATAAAGGGCTGACAATTAGAATCTATATAGAACTCAGAAAAATCAGCAAGAAAAAAATCAAACAACCCCATTAAAAAGTGGGCAAAGGACATGAACAGAAACTTTGCAAAAGAAGACAGACTAATGGCCAACAAACATGTGAAAAAATGCTCAACATCTCTAATCATCAGGGAAATGCAAATCAAAACCACAATGACATATCACTTAACTCCAGTGAGAATGGATTTTATCAAAAAGTGCCAAAACAATAAATGTTGGCATGGATGCAGAGAGAGAGGAACACCCATACATTGCTGGTGGGACTGCAAACTAGTACAACCTCTGTGGAAAGCAATATGGAGATACATCAAAGAGGTACAAGTAGAGCTACCATTTGATCCAGCAATCCCATTACTGGGCACCTACCAAAGGAAAAAAAGATATTCTATAAAAAAGACATCTTCACTAGAATGTTTATAGCAGCACAATTCACAATTGAAAGATGCAGAAACAATCCAAGTCCCATCAATACTTGAATGGATTAATTAAATGTGTTATATGTATACCATGGAGTTCTACTCAGCCACAAAAAACAATGGTGATCTAGCATCTCTTGTATTATACTGGATAGAGCTGGAGCCCATTCTACTAAGTGAAGTATCATAAGAATGGAAAAACAAGCACCACATTTACTTATCATCAAATTGGTTTTAACTGATCAACACTTATGTGCACATATAGTAGTAACGTTCATCAGGTGTTGGGTGGATGGGAGGTGGGGAGAAGGGGATGGTTATATTTACACCTAATGGATGCAATGCGCACCATCTGGGGGATGGACATGCTTGAAGCTCTGACTCAGGTGGGAAAAAGACAATATATGTAACCTAAACTTTTGTACCCCTATAATATGCTGAAATAAAAAATATGTATAGTAGAATATGAATTTTTAAACACACACAAATTCAATTTTTTGTTTTATCACAAATAAATTATATATATAATTATAAAATCCATTTTTCATAATTTTTAAAAACATAGCATCTATGAATTTAACAAGCTAGAAAATTCTTACATTCTCTTCTATATAGTGTTACTGAGGTTTTTCTTAAATAATTCTAATAAATGTTCAATTAAAATATCTGATAGAATCAATTATCATTAGATTTCCAATCAATTTAATTCATTGTAACAAAATTCAGACACTACAACATATTCCATCAGTTTTGAAAGCTCGGTTAATTGGAAGAGTTGAATTATTATTTTCTCCTATTTTTCTTCCTGTTAATATTTACTAAAACTAATTGAAGTTTATATTAATGTAAATTATATAACCACTAAGGAAATTTTTCATTTATTAAAATGATTATAATGTAAAAAGAGTATTTTTGTTAACCGGGATGGCTGAATTAGATCTTCTTATACAATAAGAAGAAACAACGCATAAAAAATGTTTTTGTTTTGCTTATTAAAGTGTTATTGACATCATACAGAAGACTATCTTAAAAAGGTTTTAGGATGCTGCTTCAAATTGAATGATAGACTGTTCTCAAGGGACCTACCACTAAAAGAAAACTAGATTCTGGATAAATATTATCTATACTTCCCTACATCTCTCCAACACTAGACACAGACAAAAAAAAAAAAAAAAAAGCAGTTTTAAGCTAAAAGGCAAGGAGCAGTGGGTGGTGAGTAATTAGACAAATGAAAAATGGTACAAAGCTGAATTTTACAATATCAGTAAGTGAACAGTATATCTTGATACGAAGCAAGATAATTTAAGTTAACCTAGAATTTCTATTTTGAGCATAGTATCTTCAAAGAAGGCTAAAGAGATCCTACCTAGAAAGCATCATTTTTATCTGAAAAATGTAAACTTAAATCTTTCCTAGAGAAAAGATTTTCCCTAAATATGCATTCATATTTTCATAAATTAAGACCAAAAAATATGAGTTTAAAATAAAAAATCAAATGACCTACCCAAAACTGAGTTACAATGAGTAAGAATAAGGAAACAAAAACAGATTCAGACTTCGTATTTTACATTGACAACATATTTTTAAATATACAAAATTTTAATAGTTAAAGAAATAAAAATTAGACTAAGAAAATGAGCAAGCAAAAATAAACTGTGGAAAGTGACCAGTAAGAATTAAAAAAAGATCAAATAGAATTTTTAAAAACTTGAAATTAAAAACTCAAAGTTAAAAAAACAGGTTAGATATAGCTGAAGATAAATAAGTGATCTGAAATATAAATAGTTAATAATTAAGAATGAGGCAGAGGTCAGGCATGGTGGCTCATAACTGTAATCTCAGAACTGTGGGAGGCCAAGACAGGAGGATTATTTGAGTCCAGGAGTTGGAGACTAGCCTGAGCAACATAATGAAACCCCACCTTTACAAAAACTGGAAAAATTAGCGAGGCGTGGTGATGGATCATGTAGTCCAAGCTACTCGGGAGGGTAAGGCAGGAAGATCATTTGAGCCCAGGAATTATTTGAGGCTGCAGTGAGCTATGATGACACTACTGCATGCTAGGCCGGGCAACAGAGAGAAACTGTGTTTAAAAAAAAAAAAAAAAAAGAGGCAGAAACAAATAAGTATTTTTGAAAGTGTGAAAAATGGATTTTAAAAAAAGAAGTAATAAACACACCATAATGATATGCAGAACACTAAAGACCAAGAAAAGGTTTTAGGATTACCCAGAGAGAAAGCTTACAAAAGTGTAAATTAGACCTTCATAAAACTTTTCAAAAAGATAGGAAGCCAAAAGAAAGTGCAATAATATCCTAAAATGCTGAAAGAAAATAACTTTTTACACACAATGAGGTGTGCACCAAAACCATCAAAAACGTGGGAAAAGAAAAGTGATTTCAGCTAAAAAAATGACTTATTGCTATCAACAGATCTCAACCAAAAACCTCTAAAGAATTTACATAAGGAAGCAGAGAAATGATCCCAACAAATTTTGAGGTTGCAAGAAGGAATGATGAGCAAAGATGCAGGCAAAGAGATAATAAAAATTGTCTTTTAAAGCATGAAGAAAATAATAATATCCAATATATTGGGTCAAAAAAGAGCAATATTAAGGCCTTAGATAATATAGTACAACATTGGGGAAAGAAGTGATGGGGGAAAAGTATGTCCTTTTATTTTTCAAAAGGTGGTTTAAAAACTTTGAACAACTTTAGGTTTATTGAGTAAATATTGTAAAACTTCAAGGGTACCTGCTAAAGGAAAGAAATAAAGACCATTCTTTCTGAACATACAGAGCGAAAAATGGAATAAGATAACAACTGCCATTAACAAGAGCAACAGAAACCTTAGATCATTCAAAAGATTGATGTGAAGGAAATAAATAAAAATCGGGAAAAAAGTGAAAAATGAGACAATTTAAAGCACATAACACAATGAAACAGTCAAGTCCAAAGAAGCATAAGAGACAGACATATTGATATTAAAAGGATGATAAAAATACACAAGGGAAGTATTCATAAATAACTGGTGTAACAATCTTAAGGAAATGTATTTCAGAAAAAATGATATTATTAACACAGAAATGGTTACTACATAACCATTTCTAGATGGTTAAATACAAATGAACAAATGGCTAAAAAGTTCAATATGAAAGGGTCATGCAATGTTTTTTTAACGTGTATGCAGTGAGTGAAATAACTATGAAATATTTGAAATTCCAAAATTTGATATACATACCTAATGGGTGTGGTACACACTGTCAGGGGTATGGGCACGCTTGAAGCTCTGACTCGGGTGAGGCAAAGGCAATATCCCTAACCTAAACATTTGTACCCCCGTAATATGCTGAAATAAAAAAAAGTGAAAAATCTACTATAATGTGGGATATTTCAATGCAATACTTTAAAGAAATAAGTGAAAAATAAACGGCAAAGTTACAGTTATTTTAAACAATAAAATAAATTAGCAAGTGCAGTGGCACATACTTGTAGTCCTAGCTACTGGAGAGGCTGAGACAAGAGGATCACTTGAGCCCAGTCCAGTCCAGCCTGGGCAACATAGTGAGATCCTGTCTCTCAAAAAAAAAAAAAAAATTAACATGATTTAGTAAACAGGTCATATAGCAAATCTCAGAATATTTCAAAGCATTGGTGTCATACATGGTTTTTCTGTGACTACAATAAAATTAAATGAGAAATGATGAAATATTTAAAATAAAAATCTCTAAATATTGACCAACCTTTTGTATCAGGCTGACTCCTTATTTATTTATAATTTTTTATATTCCTATTTATATTTATAAATTTTCATATGTCTTGCACAAGAATTCTTTGTCAGATAAATATATTGTGAGTACTTTCTCTCATTCCATAGAGTGATTTTTTTTCTACTTTGTTACATTAGATATACATTATTTTTTTATAGGCCAATTTCTATCTTCTCTTTCTATCCATAATCATGGTTTTCTCTCTCCCTCTCTCTCACACACACATACATTTATTTAGATCTACTTAATAGGCAATACATTGAAAGATTTTAGGGAATTATATTTCTGAGGATTTAAGCTTTAATTCTATATTGTCATTTGGAAACAATATAAAGAATGGCATTGAAAGCAATGGGAAATACTAGTTACATGAGTTTATCTTTTCATTCTTCACCTAGTTAGCTTCTATCCATTCTGTGAGTAGTTAATTTTATGTGTCAACTTGGCTGGGTTAAGGATACCCAGATAGCTGGTAAAGCATTATTTCTGGATATGTCTGTGATGGTGTTTCTGGAAGAGATTGGTATTTGAATCAGTAGACTGAGTAAGGAAGATTCACGCTCACCAATGTGGGCAGGCATCAGCCAAGCCTTCAAAGGCTCAGATAGAACAGAGGCAGAGGAAAGGTAAATTTGTTCTCTCTTCTGGACCTGGGACATCCATCTTCTCATGCCCTCAGACATCAAAACCCCTCATTCTCAGGCCTTTTGACTCTGGGGCTTACACCAGAATCCTCTGCCCCTCAGGTTCTTAGGTCTGGCCTCAGACACCATTGACTCAGATTGAAATACACTACCAGTTTTCCTGGCTCTTCAGCTTGCAGACAACATATGACGAGACGTCTCAGCCACCATGATCATGTGAGCCTATTCCCGTAATAAATCCCCTCTTATATATGTGTGTATATATATCTGTATATACATATATAGATTTCTGAAGACTAATCTTTTTTGTTATCTACTCAGGTTCCACCTCCAAACCCTCAGTTAGTGTACAGTTCTTTATATGGTCTTAGAATCTTATAGATACGATGTCAAAGTGTTTACCATATTACTATTAAGTTTTGTTTATCTGCACAGATTTCTCTCCAGTTTTAAAAATCTGAAAGAAAGACAATAGTTCATAATGGGTTGCAGAAACAAAATCAAATGAACTAATCTAGTTTCTGAAACATACAAATCAGTAAAGTTCAGAGGAGCTTCTTTTTTCTCAATCTGCCATTTTATTTTCCTTTCACAATCCCTAACAACATTTATTTTTTGTAGAATAGTGATACCTCATTGTATGTGCTTACCAAAGCATTTAAAATGCTAATTTAAAACATGAGTCTCCCCAAGTAAAATGAAGTTTCTATTTTAATACTAACAGTCAAGTTTTGGGAATACTTGCCACTTGTTCCCCAAAATTTGAAATAAACTTTGTTTCAGAGATGCTTTTATCTTACAATATTCCATTTCATAGAGTGGTTGATATTTTAGCTATGGCTTAAGTGTAAATGAGGGTGTCAAGATGAAAAAAAAGATTGGCAATCCATGAAAACTGTGCATCATATGCAAAGAAAGCACTGGATAAATGGATGGTCATAATTATGGATGAAATATTGGCAAGTTTAGCATAACTAGAGTTTGAATGCTTGTGTGTGGCTGGGGATGAAGCTGAGCATGTGAGTCAATCCAGGTAAATAAGTGCCTTGTAAGCCAGGATACATAATGTTCCTCTTTTATAACAGCCAAAAGGAAGCAAGCATATAGTTTGAATTGTCGTAATATAGTTAAATTTTTAGAAAGGTATCTTTATTAGTGACATAAAGACCTGGACTAAAAGGCAAACTCACAATTAGAGAGTTTATTGCAGTGATCCTGGCAAGAAATGATAGGAGCATCAAGTAAAAATCATCAGTGTGTGAGAAAGAAGAAACAAATTCAGAAGATAATTTTTTGATATGACTAGTAAGAGTTGGTTCCTGATTAAACATAGAGGGTGAGCTTGGAAAATTAGGTGGATGATAAAACCAAAAATTAACATCAAGAAAGAAGGATGAAGGTTGAATATGTCTTCTGAACTTTAAGTTTATTGATGTCTAGTTATAAGTTGGCAGGTGTTATAAAAGAACATCATCATTCTGCTTTCAGAGACATTCCTTTGACTTTATCTTGCAAATCTTCTATCATTTTGTTGTTACTGTTGTTGCTGTTGTTGTTAGGCTAGCTCACTTGTTTCCAAGAGCTATTATTTATGACTCGCTTATTGATCCTTTCCATAACACTCTATGCTTTGTTTATGTCTGTACAAACTATTTTCTTAACCTCTTGAGGATATTCAACTTGTTATCTGTGAAGTTTCTTTGCAGCTGGCATACGCCTCTATCTTTTGGGATTCTTTTTCACTCTTTGTTTTACTCTTTTGTTCTTTCCAATCTAAATTGGATCCTTTTCTCAAATGTCTGATTTTCAGCTATATCCTTCTATCTATATATACATATAAAGATTTCTTAAGACTAATCTTTGCTGTTATATACTCAGATTCTATCTCCAAAACCTCAGTTGGGTTCTACCCCCAAAACCCTAAAAAAACTTATATTTAAGGATGAAACGTTAAATATGATTATATTTCCTGATTCATGGCATTTTTGATGACTCACTGGCTTCACTATAAAAGGATAAAGCAGATACTTATAGTTTTTTAAGGGTCTATCAAATGTCAGTGTTTGGAGATATTTTCTCTGATTCATGGTTTTTTTAACATTTAATTTCTCCAAATCAGAATTCTACAACCATGTGCCTTAAAGCACATTTCCTGGATATAGAAGTTCTCAGAACAAGCCAGAAGGGGCTTGGGTCTAGCAAGTCTCCATGTTTAGACTTTCATTTGGTCCCTCTTTATAGTCATGTGATTCAACTCCCCTCTTTGCTGAATTTGCTAATCCCAAATCCTGAGATACATTAGGGATCTTAAGGATAAATATGCTTACTTCTTACCAGTTGTTCCATCAGCAAGGGTCTTATTTTGGAGGTTACTATTTTCTAATAAATCATTTATCCCTCTTCTTCTATTTCCTTTCATTTTCCAAACATGTTCTCATTAATTTATTGACTTCTCCTGTCTACTTCTTTGTTATCAATATATTTGTGGGTCTTTTTGTTTCCCATTTATTTTCTACCATTTTAATGGAATCTAGAGAGGGAAGAAATATACATAAATATATGTGGCTAATTCATGTTCGCTTATTCCAAAGATGACATTTAATTTGGAAAGCCATTTATTTTCTAATTAATACCCCAATTCAGGCTTTAAAAAGTAAGGATTAGAGCATCTGCCTTATCTATCTCAGAGGGCTATTATGACTATTATAAGTATATGAATTGGGAGGCATTATTATACATTTAAGTTAGTATTATCATGAAACTAATCTAGAAGGAAACCCTTCATATTTCAATAGATGTGACTTAAACTGGATTCTCAATCTATGAATAAAAGCACAAATTGTATCAGTATAAGATGTTCACAGTTTTTTATGGAAGATGTATGGCCTATATGGTACCCACAGAAGGTTTTCCAGTGGATATATATTACCATGACTATCCCCAGAGTTTATGCAGTAAATTCCCCAAAGCCATGCACATAGCAGGAATAAAAACAAAGGTTATCTATGATTTTATTACTTGGCTGTCACTATCCAGTTCCATAGTCTTTCTTTGTCTCATAATTCATGTTCAGATTTTCAAAGAAAAATTAGGATATAAATCTTGAGAGAGGCATAGCCTAATTTAGTAAAGTAATATATTCATACATATACATTTATATGCTGCAGGGGAGGAGAAATCAAATCTTCCTCTACTCATTTTAAGTTCTGCAACTGGGACCCTGTAAATTAGACTGGCCAAAGACAGATTAATAAAAGAAAAATAGATGTTTATACATGTTAGTACACAGCACAGGTAACACATGGGAGAACACAGGATGAGTAAATCAAAGGGATTTGTGAAACTTAGGTGTATGTAACGTTTTAGGCTAAAGGAAAGGGATTTGGGGCTTCTGGGCATGGGAGGCAAATTGTGAGAAGGTGATCAGAAAAAGTACAATAACTAAGGGTTGCTTATTAAGGTTTGTTATGCTGGCTTAAGTTAGTGCCACTGGTAACAGCCAAGTATCCTCCTCTTCCTGGCAAAGAGGAGGGAGACACCTCTACAAATGGAAATTTCCTTTATAAATGTAGATTTTCTATACAAAATGAAGACTGGTGCCCTAATTTTAGAGTTTTTCTTTGGGTGCTGGTTATCAATGGCCTTTAGCTCAAAATAATATACATGCTAAAGAGGGATATTTTGGAGTGGCATATTCTGGTTCTTATCAATACATAATTTGCTGATATTTATGTACATCTATTCTGAGATATCTATTAAGTAAAAAGATTCAATTATCTATGTATCTACCTGTCATTGTACCTTGTGGAGGAGGAAGGAAGGAAACACATCAATATTTAACAGAGTTGACTTTAAATATTGATTTGATGGGGTTCAAGACATACTACCCCAGAACATGATACCTTGGCATTTGAGAAAACCGCAGGAGGAGGAAGGTCTCTCTGACATTCTTCCTGTCTTTTTCCCCTGAAACAGGTCATAAAGCCTAAGAAGAATTTTCTGGCCTTCCCTTTAAGCAGATGATAAGGTACCCTCCCTATACCCAAAGGAAAGGAACATTCTTATCACCAAAACACAAGGTCCCAGAGAAGAATCTGAACAAACAGGCTTTGCTAAATTTCCCCAGTTTGTTATCCTTAGATTGTTTTTTATCCAATCATAATCCTCTAAGACTATACATTTCTTCATCAAACCTAGCATAAAAAATATATAGAGCTACCCATTTCTTTGGGTCTTCATTTCATATGATGTTTCCAGTGTCATATAAAACTTATATTAAACAAATATATATGGTTTTCTCTTACTAATCTTTCTTTTGTTATAGCGGTCTCAACCATGAACGTAAGATGGGAAGGAAAGATGTTCCTTTTCCCTAACAGATTATTTTATAGGTAGTTTATACTTTTGTTTGCATATATATTTCAACTTCTCAAGTTTTCTACAATGAATATGTATTTTATATTCGTAAAATAATGTATTATTTATTTTTAAGCTGGACTTCCGCTGATAGAAGACTGTCACGCCACAGAGGTGAACATCTTTCATTACTGCTGTTTTAGGACATAATTTAACAAATTTGAAAGATCTACTCTCATAATTTACTAAATATTGACTTCAATAAATCAATTACTTTGTCCATAAGATTTTATTTGGTTTCAAGTAAGTAGGAGCAATCTTACAAAGCATCAATCATTCCTCTCTCAATCTCAGGATTAGTTATAAACTATGCTAAATGATGAGAAAAATGACTGCTTTCATTTATTTTACCAAGAATGCATGACTCAGAACATAAGAAAGGTTAGAAATATTTTTTGATTGCTCAGTATGGGGGAACCAATGTTTGTAAAAATAAGTACAAATGGATATTTGGAGGAAAGACCTTAGATTTCCACAGTGTTTCAGCATAATTTGCTTATACTTGGTGTTGGGAGTAGAGGAAGAGGAACTTTTCACTAGCTTCAGTGTTGGGTTTGGCAATCTCATTCTGTGGTCTCGGTTCTTGGTGTGCTCTTGGATGAGGAATGACCAGACACACCAAAGTAAGGCAAGCACGAGTTGAAATTTATTGAGGGGGAGCTAGATAGGATTATGGAGCAAGCAGTATATATGTTTACAGAGCAAAATACATGCACCACAGATGATGGCTGGACCCCTTGTTGGAAGCAAAAGAGAGACCTTGGTTATGTTCTGCATCTTGTTTTATAGTGTCCAGATAGGGACCTCCCTGTGATTCAGACGTCATCATGGAACCACTTTGATGGACGGCTGGGAGTTACATGACCTGAGTTTTACTGTGCATGTGCTCTCCCATGAGCCTCTCTGAAAGCCCATGGTGGAGGAGGGGTGAACTGCAAGGAAGACTTAAGCTAATGACATAATAATTACCCTTAGGTGTCCTAAGTCACCTTCCATACTCTGTTGTAGCTATGCTACTTGGCCTGTGGGCTAGAGAGTCCTCTGAATTCTTTTGCAGTTGGCATGTTAAGTCTCATTGGTAGATTGGTAGGGCATTCCCTCCTCCCCCAGGTATGGAAGTGGATTGGGACAGGATTAAGATGGGGGGGCACCAGGACAGGGTGGTCTGGGGCCCACCCCCAGATGGGACAATTGCTTGAGGCAGTAACAAGGCAAGCAACCACTTTCACCTCAAGGAGACCCGGAATCCCTCACTATCTACCTAACATAAGTAAAATAAAGAAGGCATAATCACTTTATCTAAAGTTTCTTCTAATCTTTGAAATATATCCATAGAAATTAACTACTTCTTCCACATGAGTTGTGGAATGAGTTGTTGAAATGAGAATGCAATGTTCTCATTTCAAGTATTTTGGACAAGTACAGTCTCCACATTAGGGACAAGCATAGTGATTCTATTAATTGAATTGCACAATCCTGATGAACACTTATTTTACATAATCCAAAATGTAGCTGCTATTGTTTTCAAAATGAAAAACTATTTTTTCCTACTTCGAAATCCATTAAATCTCAGAACACAACAATAAAATAACATTTTCAAAATTAAAACCAGAATAATGCCAAATTTACACTTTAGTAAGTGTCTTACTTTGTATATTACCGTAAGGCAAGATTCCTATTAATTCCTATTAACGTAACTTAATACATTTAAAAGATTAGAATTGTATCTATTTCCTGAAAAACATTCAATAAAAATTACTTATTTCCACTAGCTCTTAACACATTATTGATATTACTAATATATTTTGTTTGTCAAATGTGTTAGGTTTTTTAATTATATCCTGAACACTAAAAGTATTAATAATTAAATATTAATTTTGCCACAGTAAAAGGCAATTAGATGATGTATAATGAAGAACCTGGCTGAACTTTATTTCTAGTTCCTGGGAGGTAACCTCTAAACCCTTGAAATTTTCCAGGTGGTAGCATTATCTTTGTTATTCATGGTGTGCCTTAAGACCACACCTGATGTTTTATGCTAATGAGGTGACTCAGGATATAAGCTGATCCCACAGAGGGACCAAACAGTAGATTGGAGCTTTAAGTCTCATGATATCAGCCTAACTTCCAGAGAAAGGAGGGAGGCTGAAGTTGAAGCTGAACCACATGGCCAAAGATTCAGCTAAGCAGGCCTACATACGGAAGTCTTAATGAAATCTGTGGATAAAGAAGCTTGAGTGAGCTTCCTCCTTGGCAATATTCTGCATATTGTCACACATCTATGTGCCAGGAGAGTAAAATGTCCCTGAGAATCATGGAGGTTAATTTAGGGACCTTCCCAGACCTTGCCTTATATGTATGTCTCCCTTTGGCCTGTTTTGATTTGTGTCCTTTTGTTCCAGTAAAATAGTAGTCCTAAGTATATTACTTTCCTACATTTTGTGAGTCAATCTAACAAATTATTAAATCTGAGGGAGTGTGGGAATCCCCAAATTTGAAGCTAGCTTGTGAGAAGTAAGGGAAGCTGGAGAACTCTAAACCTGTGGCTGAAATCTGAAGTAAAAACAGGTTTGTGGAGGACATTCTTAATCTATGAAGTTTGCTCTAACTCCTTGTAGTTAGTATTAGAAGTCATCGTAAATGGAGATATAATATTTGTTCGATACATCCAAAACTCTTGCCAAAATTCTCCTTTATTGCCAAATTATTAAGACTTTTATAGGTTTTAATTTCTTCCCCCTTTTTGGTATTAGAGGAAGGTCTGCTTTCTTTAGTAAATAGGTCACATTGCCTCATCTGATTTATTAATAGCCACAATCTTTATTCTGGACAAGAACTAAGATAGAAAACCATGTCTGCCTCTTTGTTAAGGTATTTTATGTAAGAATTTCTTTAGATGACCAGCCTCAGGATGATTCCAAAAGTCTCTATGCAGTCTATCAATAGTATCTCTCATCTTTACTCAATTATGACTCAATATCAACAGAAAACAAAAATGAAGGAAACGTATCATGAAAGGGTGCTGAATTTCGTCAAATGCTTTTTCTACATCAATTGAGATGATCATATGGTCTTTGTCTTTGATTCTATTTATGTGGTTAATCACATTTATTGATTTATGTATGTTGAACCACCTTTGCATCCCTGAGATGAAGCCCACTTGGTCATGGTGGATTATTCTCTTTACGTACTGCTGAATTCAGTTTGCTAGTATTTTATTGAGGATTTTTGTAACTATATTCATGAGGGATGTTGGTCTGTAGTTTTCTTTTTCTGTTTTGTCCTTTCCTGGCTTTGGCATCAAGGTGATACTGGCTTTGTAGAATCCGTGGGCAGGATTCCCTCCTTTTCGATGTTATGGAATAATTTCTGTGGTATAGGTACCAGGTCTTCTTTGTAGATCTGGTAAAATTTGGCTGTGAATCCATCTGGTCCAGGGCTTTTTTTCTTTGTTGGGTTTTCTTCTTTTTTATGGCAGAATGACATTCCATTATAAATATATATCACATTTTCTTTACCTGTTCATCTGTCAACAGACATTTATATTGTTTCCATAGTTTGGCTATTGTGAAAAATGCTGCAGTGAACATGGGAATACAGATATTTCTTCAAGATAGTGATTTCATTTTTTAAAAATATATATCCAGAAATGGGATTGCTAGATCATATTGAAGTTCTATTTTTAACATTTTAAGGGAGCTCTATAACCTTTTCCATAATGAGTGTATGAATTTGCACTTTCACCAACAGTGTTCTGTTTTCTTTAAACCTTCACCAACTCTTATTGTCTTTTGACTTTTTGATAATAGTCATCCTAACAGGTATGAAGAGATATCTCATTGTGGTTTTTATTTGATTTCCCTGATGAATAGTAATGTTGAGCATCTTTTCATTTACCTATTGGCCATTTTTATCTCTTCTTTGGGAAAATTTCTATTAGTTCGGGTCCCTTGCCCATTTTTAATCTTATTTTTTCTTTTGTGCTACTGAATTGGGTGAGTTCTTTATATATTTTATATATTAACAGCTTATTAGATATATTTTCTCCCATTCCATATGTTGGAATAACTTCATTGCCAGTGGAAAATGGGATAATTTCAATGCAGTATACAGTAATAGAATAGTTAATGAATTTCTGATGTGTTTTTTTCTTGGGATGGGACTTCAATTGAAAACAAGGCTTTGGGACACAATTGATTGCTATAACTGACTGTTTTGGTGGAAAAGAAAATTATAAATCTTACATTTAAGTCTTTAATCCATTTCAAATTAATTTTTGTATTTGGTGTAAGAAAAGGATCCACTGTCACTCTTTTGTGTGTGGTTATCCAGTTTCCCAACACTACTGAGGAGACTATCCTTTACTCATTGTATATTTTGGGACTGTTTCCTATAGTAAGTATCTGCTGTATCAATCAGAGTCCATTTGAAAAATAGAAAGATCCCTAGGTATTCCAAAAACAGAAAGATTTAGTGCAGGGAACTGACTAGAAACATGTCATTAACAATTGAAGCTATAAAAGGAAAAGGAAGTCGTTTTTGAAGAACAATTAAGACAACAAATAAAACATAGAGACAAGGTCATTTTAATCTCTGGACTTGAACCACCAAGCCTGAACTAACAGCAGTGTTGCTGGTAAATGCGGAGCTACTGGGAGTTGCTGAACAAGTGTTTGAATGCTGAAATGAGAATGCCATTTCTAGAAACAATTTTTAATTTGTCCCATCAAATCTAAGAGGAAGCGAGCAGTGGAGTTTGGGAATATTGTCTGCAGGCTGCTTATCCCTGCAATACAGGTTAGAGAACACACAAGTGAATGAAGTGGCTGTAGCAAAGTGGAAAAATATGTATATGTCTCCAAATTAGAAAATAAGCACCTGAAATCATTCAGAAGTAAGTAATGCAAGTACATCTTAATCAGATAACAGGCAAGTTTCCAGGAAGGCCAATAGATCATCATTCAGAAGTTTTGTCTTAGGCAAACAAACAATATGCGGATGGTGTATAATGAAGGGGAATCAGGCTCATGATATCCAATAACCTTGCTGTGCCTAATAGAAAATTATCCAGCACTATTGAACCTAAAAAGGACAGAATTTTGGTACAAACGAAGATTTGGAGAAAAAAAAGGGGATCTTTGTGGGGAACAAGTATATGAATTCTCTGCTTGTTAAATTTGTAATAAGGAAATACCTTTGATTATGATTTATAAATACATTGACTTGTGAATAAAGATAAACATGTAAAAACTCCAGAGTCAATTTAGAACTTTATTTCTACTAATCTCTGAGATGTGTGTCTGTAGGGATGGAAAGGGGAGACAGAGACATCTTATAATGTCTGTATAATGTCTTAATTAGATTGCATCTGTTTGAATTAAGTTCTTCACGGTACATGCTACCTGTAGGTGCACACAGCTGTTTCTCCCTGTGAAGAAACATCTGTGATGATATTGCTATTGTCTACGCTATCAAATTCCCATAAAGAGGAAAAGATGTGGATAAAGATCATTTCAACACAATGAAAAGGTGATGAGAAAGTTTTAAAAATACAGCAGTAACACTAAATCCCAGCCTGTTCTCTTGGTAGAGATTACTTCTGAAATATCATCAACCTGATTGAGGTTTATCTGACAAAATGTTATGTCTAAAAAGTTAATTCAAATTTATTAAGCTCTCTGCATGAGAGAGTAAAGATCCATGAAATTAAATATGCTATCCAGGTATCTACTAGCCATTTGCTCTTCCATACTTGGAAGTACCCCCTCCTTTAATCTCTCTCTGATTGCATCTTCTAGCAAGGTTATTTTCATGGGTAGAAAACTGTTTACATGGTAGAAAAATATTATGAGGTGCCCTATGTACCGATATATAGTCCACCTTAGGAATTTGTTTTTATTATGTTATAAGATATAGGGCAAAATGCCAAACTTCTCAGAATTTATAACTATATTTCCATATATTTAGTTTTTCTAATCAGTCTTTAAAATCATCAGCATTCCAGAACTAAAGTATCATGTTTATACAAGTCTTTAAAACATATATTTATCAGAATTAATGTATACTCAGGTAGGCCATAATATCAGGAAATGTGATAAAAAGGTTACAATTTGAATAATTTGAGCACCACACATAACATTTGTTCCTTTCAGAATCTGGAATATATCTTGCCTTGAAGTTAAAAACAAAGAGATTATTTAAAGTTTAGTAAAAGTGGTTAATGGGAATAAGGGAGGAAAATTTTTCCATATAGATCATGTTATAATCATTTCACAAGATCTTTGTCATTAGTTCTTCAACATTCTGGGTGTCATTTTTGATACACATGTTTCCTTGAAGGTCTCATTCAAATATGGTGATAAAAAGCAGTAATAAAAAGAATTATTAACATCTTAGCACAGTACATTGATTCTAGCCCTTCAGAAAAAAAGAGATATGTAAAATAGAAACTATACAAGCTTAAATGACATTTAGGTTACTTTCTTCTGAAATTCTCAAAATTGCTCAAGTAAGCATTGTTTTCCAACATCCCTTTGAAATAGCATACAAACAACTACATAGAAGACATGACAGCATTTTTTTCCAGGAAGACTATGATCACTCAAGTACAGTAACATAACATTGTAAAAATAAGAAAGAGCTAGTTGTCAGGAGAACTGGTTTCTTCCACTGAACTTCAAAAAACTATTTAACCTTTCCAGGTTTTTGTCTTCCCTTATGTAAAAGTGGATGGTCATATTCACTTTATCTGCCTCCTTGAGTGTGCTGAAAATCAAATGATTAGCATAATAGCTATAAAAGTTCTCGAGAAAGTGCCAGTTTGATGATAAAAGTTAGGATGATACTGCACAGTCAGGACATGATGGAACTGTCACCAGAGACTGAGCTTTCTGTTCTTGTTCATTGCAGAGCAGATCACAGAAGTGATGAGTCACACCTAGGCATGCACAGTAATAAGACTTGATGAAGAGCCCTTAAAAAATGACCCAGCCTCTAAGACTAGTAATATATTTTGTATTGGTGATGAAACCTGACAAATAAAATTGGAGGTAATTAATCAGTGTCTGCTCCTTAATCCAAATGTAGAACAGAATGAACAATAATAGCACTGTGTGGAGTAATTACTAAGAATATTAAAGAGGTAAGAATGGCTTGGCTCACAGCCCAACAAAAATGCAGTCAAAGGATCTGAAGAAAAATATTCCCTCAATGCCCATTTATAACTATTTGACTATGAGAAAGCAGATAAGTATCTGTTTATTGTAATTTGGAAGACAGGGAAAAGTCACAAAATAACTTTGATCCTAGAGTAAATAAAATTTCAATTACAATATAACTTCTTATTTAATGACCGTTTGTAAAGGAATCATCTTTAAGCCTGAAGGTATGCAAATATTCATAAAGATTTCCATGAAATCATAGCCAGCTGATCTATAAAGACATGCTTTCTTTTGAATAAAGTAAAAAGAGCAACTGCTGTATTTTCCAACTTATGTTGTAGAGTTACTGGGGTCGTCCTTTGGCATTTCTACACAGAAAAATATGTATTTAACACTTTCCTAAAATAACTTATTGGCCTCTTTTCTGCAACAGGATAAAAGTAGTTGGTGATATTCATGATTATTAGATTATATGGTTGGAACATATATGAAATATGTATAATTAATAAATGACATGCCACCAAATTTTGATAAGCAATTTACATTAGATAATTAAATTCAAGAGATACTTTCTTTTTTTCATTTTTTTATATTGGTCACTTAGTATTTATTAAATATAATACATACTATATACTCAACATGACGCTAGCTATTGAGTAATTCAAAGGTACAAATAGGTTTTAAAACATACTTTTCCCCTGAGTTTTAAGTGTCAACTAGAGTGATTTCAATCATTTATCAGGCATTAAAACATACTTTTCCACTTCGAATAACAAATATGGAAGATTCTCAGTTTTCCTTTATAACAGTATTGTTATCAGCATAGGATTATCAAAGAAATGGTAGGAGAAGTGGATAGAAGTAATATGTATATGTAGCTATTTATGCATCAACAGATATTTTCTAAGTGGCAAATCACTTGGAAAAGTACTAGATAGGTAGAAAAAATGAAAAGGCCAACCTCTGCCCTCAGAAGACTTTCTAGGAAGCATAATGTGTACATATATGTAAAGACTACAATAATAGAATGCCTAGGGTAAAGTATTGTTAGTAAAAACATTCAATGCAGAGATAAAAAGATCTCATGTAGGAGGAAGAGTGCCTCTAAATAAGTGGTATTTTTAATTGGAGAAATGATAGAAATAATTTAGATTTTTTTTGTAGAAAAAGACATTTGGGGTAAACATGGACACATACACAGTATTTGAGAAATAATAAATAATTTTATTTTTTTGTCTACTAGAATTTGGGTAATAAGACACTGGGACAAAAAAGAGAAAAAATTATTTTTGGAGCATGAGGTGAAGTAGAGTCTGGAGGCAGAATCCTCACCTGCAAAACTATTGCAATGGGCTTGTTCAGAGGACAAGAAAGTCTTAAATAGGGTGATCATGTTGAGAAATTGGATACTGACAGTTTATTAACAATGTATTAACTGTAGGATATACAGAAAGATAATGCAAAACTGATGCCAATGTTTTCAGCCAGGTATTAAAAAAAGAAATGGGAAACACAGAAACAAATTTGAGATAAACAGTGAGAGCATACTGAAGTTTAGCTTCCAGTGAGAAAGGCATGTTTTGATAATTTCGTATGTGTTAGGATATATACTATGTCCAAACACATCTTTGAAACAATTGGCATATTGATGACAAAACATACTTTTTAAACACCACACTTATAATTTCAGTTTCTTTATATAAAAAATAAGAGTTTAAGTGGATAATCTCAACTATCTCTCTACAGTTTAACATACATGGCTCTGGACATTACTGAAAATGGCAGAGTAAGGAATTTCAAAAGTCTATCCCTCCATGAAAGCAAAAAATAGACTGGCAAAACTGCTTGTATCAACTTTTTTGGAACTCTGAATCTAAAGCTTATAGCAACCAAAAAAAGTGCATAATCAAAAAAATAAATCGATCTATAAATCAAGATTATTATATTGATCAAGCTTTTTTCTCCTTTATGTATAAGGCATGTAGAATTGAGTTAATCATAATTTCAGTTCACAGTAAATTACGTTTCGAATTCATGTTTTATCATTATTTTATTTCATTTATATTTATATTTCTCTCATGCCTTATTCCTACTGCCTTCCTACTCCTTTTCCTCATAGACATCTTTCCTAATAAAGTTTGGTATAAGTCCTTATATATGTATGCATGGATTATGTGTTTGTGCATCTGTGTGTTTAATTTTAATAGTGATGTGACCTAAATTTGATTCTGTTTTTTACTTTTTACTCAAACTTGTTTTCATGATCTGCTCATTTTGCAGAATTTTATTGTACTCAATTACTGCAGAGTATACACACAGCATTTCTCCACATATTTCTGATACATTCCCCTAATCGTGGACAATGACTTTGCACTAGTTCCTTGTGAGAATAAATAACACTAAAATTAACAACATATTAATGTCCCTTTTTGATAAGTAAAAGAATTTTCTCTGGGAAACATGCCAGCAAATGTGATGGCCTGATAGGATATACAAATATTAATATTCTGAAGTTCTGCCAGATTGCTTTTCCGAATGATTCCTCACACTCTATTCTTTGCCAGCTATGCCCAGGGATGTTCTTCTCTGCATATCTTTATGCACCCTCCCAATAACAGTCTTTTAATGATTCAAAGAAACATCTTATTACATAATTTGTTTTTTTTCTGATTTATGTCATATCTTAGTCTTTTAATCTTATCTGTATGTGATTTACTACTCACATCATTTGACTATGTAGTATTGCCTTTTTCTTTTTCTTTTTTTTTTTTTTTTTTTTTTTTTTTTTTTTTTTTTTTTTTTTTTTTTTTTTTTTTTTTTTTTTTTTTTTTTTTTTTTTTTTTTTTTTTTTTTTTTTTTTTTTTTTTTTTTTTTTTTTTTTTTTTTTTTTTTTTTTTTTTTTTGGTCTTTTGTTGGTAGTGTGCACAAGTTCTTTATGTATTCTACATGTTAATCTCTTGTCAAATTTAGTAAAGTAAATTCCTTCTCCTAACTTGTCAACTACCATTGGCTTAATTGTTAAATACAAATCTTTAATTTTAATGGTTAAATTGAACGATCTTTCAGCAGAGCTCTTTTACCATCAGTAGACCAAAAATGTATCCTTTGACATGCTCTGCAATCTTACCACGTTGTGTCTAGATATGGATTTGTTTTGATTTATCCTTTTTAGGATACTACTACTACCATTATTCTGAGAACTCTTGACTTTGCTTAATCCTAGAAATTTCTCAGTAATTTTCTCTTCTCATATTTACTTCTCCCATTTCTCCTCTTGTGACACTAATTCATTCTATTCTCTCAAAACTTCTCTTTTTACTTTCTATGTTTTTATTTCTGTCTGCTGTAGAGTTAATACGCTTTTCAGTTTTATTTTTCAATTCACTAATTATCCATCTGGTTGTAACTAGTTAACCATTACTGTTACTCATTATTTTTTTCAATTTCAATGAATAGATATTTATTCATCTAAAAGAAAAATCCACCCATTGTCTTTGAACATTTTTAAGCATACAGATTTTAAAGACTCCAAGATTGTGTTGCTCTATATTTCTTGGAGAGTAAATTTCCACATTAGTTGAATCTGCAGGTATTCCATTATATTGTCTGAAATGAAAGTAGGAATTTTTCCATTATGGTTTAGTTCATCATGTTAATGGAAATTCTCAGAGTATATTAATAAAGGGGAAGTATTATCAATTCACTTGCCTTAATATTACTTCTGCTTAGAGAACTTTGCTGTTCTTTATTCCTATAAAATGTATTTAACTTCGGGTTTTCTTAAATGAACATGAAAACTCTTGTATCTCCTATCATCATTTCCCTATTATACTTTCCTAGAATAGGCACAGGTAACCAACTGTTCACTGTGTATCGTTCTAATTGTGTTCTATGCAAATAAACAGACAAAAAAAAAAAAAACACATGAAAGGTCCATTCAGTCCCCCTTCTTTAGGTATATGAATCATGCTATATACATGACTGCAACTACTTTTTTCAATTTATGACAAATAATGAAATTTTGCCAAAAATTGTACAAATTTCCATGCTACCTAAAATTGCATAAAAAAACTTTTTTTCTCTACACCCTTATTGTTGCATTGGCTTTGCCACACCCAATACAGATTTTTTTTTCTAATTATCACCTATAAAATAAGAGAAAATGGTTTATTTCTTTTGTTAAAGTCTTCTGATATTCAAGTCTTCCTTTGTCTAGTTTGAAGCTAATATTTGAATCAGAGATAATGCTTTACCAACATGTTTAATTTTATAAATGAGAAAATCAAAGACCATAAAATTCAATGCTAGAGGTGAGAATTGGAGATTTTATTATATATTTTTCAAAACCTATTCTTTCAAGTATGGTCTCAATTTGCCTTTTTAATCTCTTAATCCTTATTCTTTTAGGTCTTCTCTCCAAATCAGAATTGTAAAGATAGAGATAAATTGTGCATTTCTTTTCCCTTTACTATCTATATAACAACCCATGCAACCACATTACAATCTGTTATCCAAGAATTTAAATCATTACCCTGGATTAACTCTGGTCTCTTTTGCTTGCTATTAGCTCTTTTCTTCCTTTACAACCTCTTGTTTTCAATATACTTCTTTAACAGTGGCACATTAGTGTACCTTAGAGTTATCTCTCCTTAGAGGTCATTGCTGTGCTTTATATGTACAAATGCATTAAAACTATTTTCAACAAAAATCATTAAAAGCCAAGATTTTCCTTAATAAATCTTCTCAGATGTGCTATCTCTAGTGGCTCTTTGGGAAAGAAAACAGCATAAAGTACCATTAGTCAGGGTGAAAAACCAAAATGAATTAACAACTGGTCTGATGAAACACTGATTTTTAAAGTCAGTGTATGCAACATCCGATTCTGACCAGAGCCCCACAGTCCTGCAAGAATCGCACAAACTCATTTCAGAGTCAACAACTTCTGAATATCCACCGTGGAGCCCGTGAATCCTTGATGCCTGGAAAAGAGCCACTTACTACGTATATTTCAAGAGATCTCAGGAAATTAAAATGAGTTTTTTGTTAACCCAAGAAATCAAAGTTCTGTCTCTGTTGATGAATATAAGCATAACTGCTTATAGCTTTTTTTTCGCAGAGTAGATCCTTTTCGTTCTACTAGAAGGAAAACTGCTCATGTGGAGAACATTCTCATTGATTTTATAATTCATCCTATTCCAAGTATTTTGCTAATCAATTATAAATGCTGTCTTGTGTAATCGTCAATGAAACTTATCAGATAGGTGTTATTTATTCACATTTTACAGACTGGGAAACTGTACCGCAGTGAGAAAAAAAAAAAAACTTTCCAAAATTCCATAGCAGAAGAGATGGGTAATGGTATCACAAGACTGCTAGAATTTTAACCAGCAATGAGAGAAGCAATGGGTGAGGAGATTGAAAGAAGGAAAGCCGGTAGCAAGAACAGAGAGACAACAGCTAAGATAAACAAAGAAAGCAGAGCTGTCACCAGTATAAGCTTCATGACCTATAGGTAGAGAAGGGAAGCCACAGAAGCAGCATAAACCCCTGAGGCCTCCAGATAGTAAGGAAGATAGTACAGCAACTGGGGACCTTTATAGCTGCTTTCATTAAATAGCCATTGATGAAAGCACAGAAGCCAACGCGTAGTTGAGACAGAAGGAAGATGATTGAAGGCCTTGGGGTCGGTAGCCTTAAAGATTGCTAGGCTTTTCCCTCAGCCTTGGTTATTCCCTCTGGTTTATATGGCCTTGAGGAAAAGTACTATAAAGATAAAGAGACAAACACTGTGGGTTTAGAATGAAGTAAAAAATATATATATATATTTCCCAAGTCAAAATGAAGTTACATGTAACTACAGATAGTGAACATAAAAGTTATTAAAATAGATATTTCAAAAAAAAAGCAGTGCTATAATATTTTTACCATAATAAATCTATATCACTGAATCATGTAATAGTTTTTCAACAGAATCTGGAGATTCTCATCTAGTGACTGTCTTATATTTGAGTGCCATCTATGATCCGGGCCTATGACAACAACTTCACATATAGTTTCATGTAATCTCGGTGACAAGTAATCACATGGGGATACTATTGTCCTCATTTGATGGTTAAGTAAAATAACTGCTACTATGTAAACAGACCATTCTTTGTACCAGTAAAGCCAATAATACATATTCTATTACAGAGACTGAAAGTTTTACATTGTTTTTTAAATAAAAGTGAAAGTAGATATATAGTATAAGATTCCCTTCAATTATTACTGAATACTAAGGAGAATACATTTCAATTTCTGTATTTAACATTTGACCAAGGTGGTTTTAATGTTCCCCTTAACTTGACTAAACTTTAGACAGATTTCTTCCTGCCTATAGTCCCTGAAATTCTTTCTTTTTAGAACATTTATTTTAGTACTCTTTCAATTGTAAATTCTTTCTTCACCTGTTTGATATGCAAATCTTCTCCCAGCCTCTTGCTAGTTTTACAACCCAAGATTTCACAAAAATCAGGAAGCCATTCGTTGGAATGCAATCATCAAAATAGATAATGCTTTTATCTCCCAGTGTCTTTTAGCAAGTAGGAGTTAACTTCATAAGCGTCAATTAGCAAACACAGAGGGCCCATTATATTGACCAACCTCCCCACACCTAACATCCTCCAGTACTTTATACTAGTTTACCTCAGTGTTTAAAAACACTCCAGTCTTTTGTTTCAGCAGTGGAGTTTAATCCCCTCTTGCAATAGTCTTGAATAAAGTCTCCCTTGCCTGTTTAATTTGTCCTGTGCAATTGTTCTTTGACACATTATACACAGAACTTAAAATTGAATGAAACCCCAGATGTCTATTAACAATTTAATAAACTTAACGGTAAAAATGACCTCCATTTTCTGTAATAATTATTCATTAGTTTTTCCTTTAGAATTTGAACTTTGAATATACAATTTAATCCTACGTGATGCATTCAAGCAAGATTTGAAAAGAAATATTGATATTAAAGTTAGTGTTTTTCTCCCAAGGTTCAACTTCTGCCATGGGGCCCAAGGCTCCTCCCCTGAGGCTCGAGCACTGCCAATGGGCCCCAGACCTGGCTACAAGGTGGCCTGCTGCCATCCAGTCTCATGGCCCTGCCCCAAGGCTCCCATTGGCTACCAGGTGGGAATTACCCTGCTCTCCAATGCTTCACCAGGGACTCGCCAGCCTTAAACTGCCATTGCACTTGGACCAGGATCGAGGAAATGCCCACAACCCAGACACCCACAACCACTGCCTAGATAGCAGCCCCAGCTGCCACCGTCACTACCTGGGGAGACCCAGGCAGAGCAATCCCCCACTATGCCAACCTTTGTGGAGAGGGTCTTGCCCAGCTCCCAACTTGAGATTCCAACAGTGGCCTAGGGAACAACCCACTACTCCACAAGAAGATTATCCAGCATTGGCTTGAACTGTGATGATTGCAGGCAAACGGGACAAAACAGAACAGCTGTATTACAGGTTCTCAGTGTGCCCACTCCTTCCCTGGTGGGTCAATCTTCCAGAGTGGGACACGAAAGTGCCATCTAAGGACCTCTCCTTCTCACTGAGTAGGAGAGATCCCAGGAAAGGAAAACAGGTGTGCTGCAAACCTATCAGCCCTGAGCTGAGAGAAAAGGATTCAAATGAGGAGAAACCAGCAAAAGAACTCTGGCAACATGAAAAAAAAAAAAAAAAAAAACAGTTTGACACCCCCAAGGGATCACAATGGATCTACAGCAATGGACCATAACCAAAAGTAAATTGCCGAAATGTCAGAAACGGAATTCAGTATATGGATGACAAATACAATGCAATGGAAGAGAAAGTTGAAAACCAACAAAAAGAAGCCAAAAATATATTTCAGGATGTCAATGAAGAAAAATGACAAAATCACTAAAAAGCTAGACAACATAAAAATGGATAGAATAAAACTTGCGGAGATGAAAGAGTTATTTAGGGAATTTATAAATACAGCAGTAAACTTCAAAAACAGGCTAAAACAAGCAGAAGAAAGAATCTCAGAGATTGAAGACAAAGCTCTTAAACTAATCCAATCAGTAAAAAACAAAAAAAGAGAATAAAGAAGAAGAAGAATCACTTAGAGAAATATGGGACTATGTGACATGAACTAATATATGAATTATATGTATCCCTGAGTGGAAAAAAGTAAAAGCAAAAAGCATGGAAAATCCATTCAAGGGAATTATTGAGGAAAACTTCCCTGGTATTGATAGAGATTCAGATATCCAGATGCAGATGGTCAACAAATACCAGGAAGATTAAGAGCAAATAGAACAGCTCCAAAACACACAGTCATCACCTTGGCAAAAGTCAAAATGAAGGAGAAAATTCTATAAGCAGCAAGAAGAAAGCAACAACTAACCTACAAAGGAAAAACCCATCAGGCTAATTTCTCAGCAGAAACCTTACAAGCCAGAAGGGATCGAGGCCCTATTTTTAGTCTTATTAAACAGAACAATTGCCAGCCAAGAATTTTGTATGTTGCAAAACTAAGTTTCATAAATGATGGAGAAGTAAAGACTTTTCCAGACAAACAAACAGTAAGGGAATTTGTCACTACTAGACCTTCCTTAAAGGAAATAATCAGAACTGCATTATACATGGAATGGCATACTAGATGCCTACAAATGTAAAAACACTCAAAAATTAATGTTCACAGCTTGTATGAAACAATAACACAAGATGGAAAACAAAACGATAAGGTATGACTCAATACAATGAACAGAACAGCAACACACATATCAAAAATAACGCTAATGTGAAGAGTTTGAATGCCCCTCTTACAAGACACAGATTGGCCGAATAGATGAAAAAATAAAACCCAAGTATCTACTGCCTCCATGAAACACAGTTAACCCACAAGGACTCAAATGGACTCAAGGTGAAGGGATGGAAAAAAATATTCCAAACAAATAGAAACCAAAAGAGAGCAGGTATCACCATTCTGATATCAGATAAAATAGACTTTAAAGCAACAATGATAAAAAAATGTATATATAAAGATGGTCATTATATAATGGTAAAGGGAACAATTAAAAAAAGAAATAACAATTCTAAATAGATACGCACCTAACACAGAGCTCCCAGTTTCATAAAACAAATCCTACTAGATCTAAGCAAAGAGATAAAGAGCAGCAATAAAATCGCAGGGATTTCCACACTGCACTGACAGATTATCAAAGCAGAAAATCAATAAAGAAACACTGGATTTAAATGAAATTCTAGAACAAATGGGGGTAACAGGCATTTACAGGACATTCTACTCTAAAACCACTGATTATATACAGTCTTCTCACCAACACATGGGACATTCTCCATGCTTGATCATATCTTAGGCCATGAAGCATATTTTAGCAAATTCAAAAGAGTTGAAATCATACCATGTATTTTCTCAGACAACAGTGGAATAAAACTAGAAATCAACATGAAGAGAAACACCCAATTTTACACAAAGTCATGGAAATTAAACAACCTCCTACTGAATGATTATTGGATCAATAATGAAATTAAGATGGAAATCAAAAGATTCTTTGAACCAAATGATACAGGAGACACAAGCTATCAAAATGTATGAGATACAGAAAAAGCAGTGCTAAGGGGGAAATCCATAGCCTTAAATGCCGACATCAAAAAGACAGAAAGATCCCAAATTAATAACCTAATGTCATATCTCAAGGAACTAGAAAAGGAAGAGCAAATCAAACCCAAAGCCAGCAGAAGAAAAGAAATAACTAAGGTCAGAACAGAACTAAATGAAATGGAGAACAAAACAAAACAAAATAAAAAATACCAAGGGTCAATGAAACAAATAGTTGGTTCTTTGAAAAGAGAAAAAAAATTGATAGAACTCTAGCTAATTAATGAGAGATAGAAGAGAAAGGACCCAAATAAGCTCAATCAGAAATGAAAAAGGAGATATGACAACTGATACCACAGACATACAAGAAAAACATCCACAAATAATATGAAAATCTCTAGACACATAAACTAGAAAAGCTAGAGGAAACGAATAAATTCCTGGAAGCACACAACCTCCCAAGATTCAATCAGGAGTCTGAACAGACCAATAATGAGTAGTGAGATTAAAGAAATAATAAAAAGTATCCCAAGAAAAAGAAAGCCCCAGACCAGATGGATTCACAGTTGAATTCTAACAGACCTACAAAGAAGACTGGTACCTATACCACAGAAATTATTCTATACCATTGAGAAGGAAGGAATTCTCCCGAAATCATTCTATGAAACCAGTATTACTTGATACCAAAGCCTAGAAAGAAAAGAACTGGAAAAAAAATATGAATTTCCTTTATGTATATATATGAAAAAATTCTCAACAAAATACTAGCAAACAGAATTCAAAAGCACATCAAAAAAATATTTCACCATGATCAAGTGGGTTTCATCCCAGGCATACAAGGATCATTCACCATACACAAATCAATGAACATGATTCACCACATAAACAGAGGCAACAAGGACCATATGATCTCTCAATAGACAGGGAAGTATTTGATAAATCCCTAACCCGTTCATGAAAAAAAAACCCTCAACACACTAGTCATAGAAAGAAGACAACACAAAATTATAAAAGCAATATATAGCAAAGCCCCAGCCAACATCATACTGAATGTGGAAAAGTTGAAAGCATTCTCCTTAAGAACTTGAACAAGATAAGGGTGCCCCCATCACCATTTCAATTCAACAAAGTATTGGAAGTCCTAGCCAGAGCAATCAGGCAAAAAAAGAATTAAATGGTATCCAAATTGGGAAAGAGGAGGGAAAACTATCACTTTTTGCTGATGATATTATCTTCCATCTAAAAATTCCCAAAGACTCCGCCAAAAGACACCTTTAATTGATAAATAATTTCAGCAAAGTTTCAGATTACAAAATCTGTACACAAATCAGTAGTATTTCTATATACTAATAACAGTCGAGCAGAGAGTCAAATGAAATACACAAGACCATTTATAACAGCTACAAAGACAATAAAATACTTAGGAATATATTAATACTTAATCAATAAGGCAAAAGATCTCTACAGGCAGAATTGCAAAACACTGATGAAAGAAATCACAGATGACACAAACAAATGGAAAAATATGTCATGCTCATGGATTGGTAGAATCAACATTGCTAAAATGTCCATACTGCCCAAAGTGATTTACAGATTAAATGCAATCCCCCATCAAAATACCAACGTCATATTTCACAGATCTAGAAAATTAATTCTATATTTCATTAGGAGCCAATAAAGAGCCCAAATAGCCAAAGCAATCTTAAGCAAAAAGAACAAATCTGGAGGCATCACAGTACCAAACTTCAAATTATACTAAAGGGTATAGTAACCAAAAGAACATAATAGTACTAGTATAAAAGTAGAATGTAACCAATGTAACAGAATAGAGAACCCAGATATAAAACCATCTATCTACAACCAACTGATCTTTGACAAAGCAGAGAGCAGCATACACTGGGGAAAGGAACCCCTAATAGATAACTGGTGCTGGGAAAACTGGATCGCCACATGCAGAATAATGAAACAATCTCTTACACTCACAAAGGTAATTTGAGACAGATAAAAGACTTAAACGTAAGGTGAGAAACCATAAGAATTCTAGAAGGAAATATAGGAAAAACTCTTCTAGATATCAACCTAGGCAACGAATTTATTACTAAGACCCCAATGAAAATTACAGCTACAACAAAAATAAATAAATGGGACCTGATCAAATTAAAAGGTTTCTGCACAGCTAAGGAAATAATCAACAGGGCAAATAGACAACCTACAGAATGAGAGAAAATATTCACAAGCTATACATCCAATAAAGCGCTAATAACTAGAATCCACAAAGAATTCAAGAAAATCAGCAAGGAAAGAACAAACAACTCCATTAAAAAGTGGGCAAATGACATGAACAGAAGCTTTTCAAAAGAAAATAGACAAATGGCCAATAAACACATAAAAAAATGCTCAACATCACTAATCATCAGGGAAATACAAACTAAAACTATAATGAGATATCACCTTACCCCAGTTATTAAATAGAATGGGCATTATTAAAAGTTCAAAAATAACAGATGCTAGCACAGTTGCAGACAGAAAGGAATGCTTATATATTGTTGGTGGAACTGAAAATTAGTGCAGCCTCTGTGGAAAACACTATGGGGAGTCCTCAAAGAAATAAATGTATACTTGTTAATACATTTGACCCAGCAATCCCACAACTGGCTCTCTACCCAAAGGAAAATAAGTCATTTCATCAAAAAGACACTTGCACTCAAATGTTTGTTGCAACACAATTCACAATTGCAAAGATGTGGAACCAACCTAAGTGCCCTTCAGTTCATGAGTGGATTAAGAAAATGTGGGGTGTGTGTGTGTGTGTGTGTGTGTATGTGTGTGTGTGTGTGTGTGTGTACCATAGAGTACTACTCGACCATAAAAAGGAAGAAAATAATGTCTTTTACATCAACTTGGGTGGAACTGGAGCCCAATATCCTAAGTGAAGTGTCTCAGGGATGGAAAAACAAACACCACATGTACTTGCCAATAATTGAGATCTAATCAGGGCACACATGGGCACAAAGGGATGGAAAGGGATGGAAATCAAGAAGCAGGGAGGGAAGAGGTGCCTCGGTATAAAAACCTACCCATATGGTACCATTAACTCTACTCAGGTGATGGGCCCACTAAAAGCCTGACTTAAGCATTATGAAAGGTATCAATGTAACAAAAGCGTTTGTACCTCCTTAATATTTTGAAATAAAAAAAGTTAAATTACATAATAAAGTAATCTAAGGAGTCTAAAGTCCAGAGGATTTTACCATGTTGGGACTGAATTCATTAACATAGCTGAAGAACAAGTCTGTCAATAGGGGAGAATTATTTACCTGTGGAAACTGAGATGCAGATGAGTCTCCAAGGCATGCATCTGCATTTTCTTTCAGTGGAAGTTCAATTCCTGAGATAGTAAGGAAGTCTGGGCTATTGAAATTGACAATTCCATGAGTAAATCTTCCCATCATGGAAATCTAAGTGTCCATTTATTTTACCTGGATAGCATTACATATTCTAATCATCCAACTTTTACTTTTGTAATTTAATACATACTAAGCTGTCATGTAACTATATTTTGTTTTCCCACATATGTGTGCCTTTCTGTGGAAAATATGTGCTGTTCCATGCTGAAGTAAAAATTTTATTTTATATAATATAGTTCTTTAAATCAATTAATAAACTAACATTCTGATTGTTTATAGTCATTAAGGGTTGAATTTGTGACTCCAAAAGATATGTTGAAATCCTAATCTCAGTACTTATGAATGTGCCCTTATTTGGAAATAGAGTCTTTGCAGATGTAATCATGTTAAAATAAGGCTATATAAAATAGCATGGGCCCTCAAAAAAAAAAAAGTTAGTGTTTTTCAGACTTTTTATAAACCTTTTATAAAAGGAAGAGTGATGTGCCTTAATATTAGTGCTTCGATTTAAAAGAAGCTATTAATACATTGTATCACAAGGGTTAAGAGAGTACATTGAGTCTGATAGGAGCATTTAACTCTTTCCGGTTCTGCTTTATTAACGTTGGTCAAAATATAGGTTATCTGTTGCTTTCTTATATGTAGTTACTAATTTCATCCATTTCTTCTACATTGTAGCTATATTTGTAAAATGCCAACTATGTAGTAAAAAACTAAACTAAACCCATGCATAGATTTTTTTTTTCTAAATGTCCAACTGTTACATTCTATATAAAAAACCATCTGCATATTTTGTCTGTGCTATGGGCACTGGGCGATATACATATGGATAACGCCATGTGGCTGCATTCCCAGGAAATGTACTATCAAAATGAGTCTCTTTCTCCTGAAACTCTTTTAGAGAAGATGTCTTAAAATAAAACTTAAAATCAATAAAAATATCCAGATATGCTTGGATTTCTAGTGTCAAAATCGAAAGTAAATAACATTGTAAGAGATAAAATAAACATACATTTGGAGTTTATATTGGATTGCTTAAACTTTGGTTTAGCTTAATGGGTATCTATAGACTTATCTTAAATTTAGATTGCCCAATTGTGTAATTAAACCACTAAAAATAAGTTTGCTAACTTTTCAACTGCTTTAATATATCATTCAAGAGCCAATGTTTCCTATATTCACTTTGTGTCTTTTTTTAATCAAAAGAATATCACATTTTCTATCATGATACTAATATTGCCTCATCATGTAGTTTGTATTAAAATTATAATGATACAACAAGATCTCTCCTGGGGGTCTCTTAGTTGCTGTTTTCACAGATGTTCCTACTGCTGTGAAAGTAGGTTTGTATATGGTAAGTTGGCAAAGCTGGAGCTGTAATAAAGTGACGATGATTTCAGAATGGCAATGGAAAGTATGAAAATGGGAAATTAATGCTTTTACATTCAGAAACTTTGTTTATAATTGAACTGTGTTATTTTCCAGGTGAATGTTGCTTCCTTAGGTTTCCAGGGAATCTGTGTCTAATGATTATTACTGTTTCTTGATAATGGCAACTCATTAGGATGACTATCTTGCGGCACTCTTACTTTATGAGGCTTTTCTTCATGTTATGGAGCAGATTGAAAAATAAAGGAATTTTTGTCGTTGGATTTGTTCACGTAAAATAATAATAAAGTGAAAGTCACAATTGAAATATCTTGTTTTCAAGACGACACTGGAGATGGGATACAAGAAATCCATATTAAAAACATGAAGACTAGAATTTATAAAAAATGTAGCAGCATTTGAGCTTATAAGCAAGTAATAATAGACATGCAAATTAATATAAAGTAGCAAACATGAATAAAAATTAAGATTTAGGGTATGTTCAAGTCTGTGGTAGAAATAGTTATTAAAGGCATATTTTTCTATTTGAACATCTGTTATGACATGATTGAATGTTAGATAGGACTCATTTTAACATTTGTTATAGCTTGTGACCTATAGTACAATATTGCTAGTTATATTTACAATAATAAAATAAAAGTAATAAAAATGAATATATTTTAAAAGTACTAATATTTTTCACACTTGCAATGAGGTCATCTATAATATCACATGATCAATCTTTCAGTACAGTACATTACATTACAGTCTTACATCTTCCTGAAAAAGAATTTCTGGTACTTTTATGGGAAATTTTCATCATGCCTTTTGTATTTAAAGTATAGAATATTTAGAGTAAACTCACACCCTTTTCAGAATAGCAGTTAATAGTTCCTATCTATAACTGAAGAAAAGCAAATCTGATTCATATTATAATTTTGAAATAACATAAATGCTGGTTCAAAATTCTTATAGTACTTTTGCTGTTTTAAATACTATCTAATCCTATTATTTTCTTCATGATTTGGAAAATTCTCTGAGCATCAAAATCTACTGATCATATACATAGTTTAGTTTAATTTTACTATAATTGTCTATTTGAGACTTTAAGTTACACAAGAAATTTTGCTAGTTCATATTCTTAAAAGTCAGTTATTGATATATATTAATATATTGATCTATGTGAACCTCTCAGAGGACTCCCCATCCGTATTTGTCAAGGATTCTAACATCCTTGAAGATTCTCAACCAGCCTCCAGTTTCTGTAATAATTTTAGGCCCACAAAACTGTAGAAATCTCAGACCACTGTGGCCAAGGATCCACTAATTGTTAAATATGCCTGCCATTACCCATTGAACCTCACTTGTTTGTTTTCACCAGCATATTTGTGAACTTGACCACGTGCAAGCAAGTCAATTAACTCAGATATGTACACACCCATTATTAACTTTTACAAAGCCCTCCTTTTTCAATACCCTTCCTTCAAACATCTCCAATGTTTTTCCATTATTTACAGTACTAAAATCCAAGATCCTTTGCTAACAATTAAAATCTTCAATAAGTTTTCTCAATTTACCTTTACAAACATATCTTTGAATATTTCATAGGGATAGTAAAGGATTAGCAAGCTCTCCTTATGAATTCCAAACCAAAAACAAAACAAAACTTTTTTCATTATTTTAAAAATAACTATTTTAGGAGTAGAAATGATAGTGATTATAAGCAGGCTGCATAAACAATTACATTAAGAACAAGAGATCGATGGATTCAATCATTATAAGCAATAAAGTTATCTGTGGTTTGTTTGGCATGATTAATGTGTGAATTAGGTCAATGTCTTGGCAAGCGAATTGATGCAATTTATTAATTTCTTGTGATATGCTGCCCTTCTGCTCCAACCAAAATATATGTCTATCTCAAATCAAATGCATCATGGTTAGTTCAAAATGCACCAGAATGATTGTTTGGTTAGTACTTGATTCAAAGTCTTAAATACTGCATTTCAAATGATCACTTTATTTGTAATCTGAGCAATTATTATGGACAGAAGATCAATCTCACCCAAACTCAGCTATTAACTAAAGTAATTAATGGCCAGGTTGTGAATGAGCAGATATGTTTCCAAGCTGTTAACAAAATTGTAATGTAAGCAAGCATTGTTCTACCTACCATAAGATAGATATGATTTTTCTTAGAGCTAATTGAAATATCCTGGAGAATAAGCAATGTAGGAACCATTATCATCTTTACCACCACAATCCTTCCCCTTGGAAGAAAAGAAAACTCCTTAAAACATCAAGGTTAAACCAGCAGCTTTGAAATGCGCCTGGGGACTTGACTTCTGCTCCACACGTGCAGAAGCGCAGAGTTACATCTAAGAGGACAACTCACACTTACCAAATGGAGTCCAACCAAGAAAAAGAAGAAAATACATTGACACTGTCCGTCTATGACTCATGGTGCTCTTGCAGGTGCTTTTAGAAAAAGAAAGTATCAGGTTTTCTTAAGAAACTCTAATAACTAGAGGAAAATTGAAGATGATAGCATTTAGAAAGCTGCAGGGAAACGTCCTGTACCTATCTCACTGGACAGTATAAAATATCCGGATTCAGGAATGTGTCTTTTTGACCTGGAACAACAACTCTATGCTTTATGAAGAAAGAAGCTTTGGGTTGACCTTTAGAAACATTCTATAAGCCAAAAGGTGTTAGACAATTACTTAACTTCAAAATAATTTATTGGGGCATTCAACTAAAATAGAAAACATTATTTCTGACCTGTGCTAACACACCTCCCACAGCAGTTCCATTATAGGTGTCTTTTCATTATTATAGATACCAGCACCAAAAAATGGAGTTATGAAATTGAAATTTGCCTAATAATTTAGTGTTATCTGATTATCTGGAAAATTAAAGAAGACAGATTTTGATGAATTTTATTTTCTTCAACTTCCTTACCTGCTTATAGGACATGACATGGTTAAAGCAATGATAATAAAATTGGTTTCTTGCTTATAAGTAATCAATCAAAGGGAAGCACAACATACTTCCTTTGAAGTTGAACAAAGCAGTCTTATAAGATACTTGAGACATTTTCAAGTGTTTTCTCACATTTCTAGTGTTTCGACAATATTTTTATTGTCTCATTACACTTTACAACAATCTTAGGAGGTGGGTATGTAAACATTATTATTCTCATTTTATAAATTAGGCAATTGAAAATGATATGAATTATTCAAGGTTTATATCTGGTTGGTAGCAGTACTGGAGTTGTTAATGTTGCTATATTTTGGGGTTATAGAAAGACGCTCCTTCACTGGAAAATTAGGAATTACAATAGTTAAATTTTAAAATCAGAATGTAATGACTCTAATCAGAGGTATAGATAGTCATCATGTAAAATATAAATGACTTCTGGGTCAGCAAGCCTTAACAATAACTTAACTGGATGTCATCATACATTCTTTCTGGAAAAACATACCTAATGTTGGATTGAGAAATCCCTTGCTATTTTCTCAGTATCATAGAGGGGCAAATATTTTTAATCATAGCTGCTGTACAACTATGGGCATAACAATGGCTTGACTGGTAACTAACCATTGTCACTTAAAGGATTACAATTTAAATTTCACTTTGGGTCTTATAAAAACGTTTATAGTTATCAAGAAAAAAAATGGCCAACTGTAGTTTGTCCAACATTTTGGTTTTCTACATGTCCTCCACAAGACTTTTCATGTGATAGGACCTAACTTGAGTCATCTAGTTTGTATGTAATCACTGTGGTGAAAGAGCATGTTGCTCTAGTTCACTCACGCAATGAGAAATTACTGATTCTGAATGACAGTAAATAATGTCAATATTCTCCGGATCTAAGATGAAAACAACACTATTCTTACATTCAAGAAATCCACATTTTCTCATAAGATAAATGTATGTAAACAAATAATTATAACACAATACTACAATATGTATTCTAACAGACATAGGCCATTGTTTGCACAAGCAGAAAAAGTGAGTAAGTATAGGCATTCAGGAACTATTTCCCAGGAGAAAAGATCCCTGTCTGTGACTTTAAAAAAGTAAGAAAAGTTGTGCCAGGTAGTAGAAAGACAATGTGAGCAGAGAAAACACATAAAGATGTGAAACATAGGGGCTTTTTATTTTTTGAAAATAAAAATAGCTACGTGTTACTGGTGCACAGGAAATAAGCAGAAACAAGGGAGTTTAGAGAAATGGGCAGGAGCAACAGCTTTGAAAGGAAAAGAGTTTGCTAATCTAAGGAATTTGAACATTTTCTTGTAGATGTAGGAAAATTTTTAAGGATTTTAATTTTTAATAAGGAAAATTGACACTATCAAACCTGAATTTTACAAACATTATGTGTACCAATGAGGAATCGGAGACTTAAGTAATTCCCCTGACATCTGTGATTCAAACTTAAACCTAAATGATGCTATAATATACCCCTTCCCTGTTTAAGGTATTACGAAAAGACACGTTGAGGGACTGAATTATGAATATCATCAGGGATGGAGATAGAATTACTGAGACCTGTTTTGGGGACCAATTAAATATAGGAATGATGCAGAGGGAATAGTTTAGTATGAAACTGAGGCAATGAATAAATAGGTCTTTAATCAAAGTGGAGTATACAAGAAAATGATCAAAATGGTGAACATGTTGATGAGACATGTAGGTAGAGATGCTTAATAAGCATTAAAAATAACTGGAATGTGAAATAGATATATGCTGACAATGTTAGACGTAGTACAATAAACTCAAAAGTCATAAGGCTTGAGAGCAAACAAGTTCTTAAAAGATCGGATAAAGAGAGAAAAGAAAGGGGCTGGAGCAGACTCTGTACAAACATCAGAAATGTATTATCTCATAGTTCTGAAAGCTAGAAGTGCACATACACAGAGGAAAATACACACACACATGCACATGCGCATACACACACACACACACACACACACACGCACACACACACACACACACAGGGGACTGGCTAGCCCCCACAGTTGTGTGAGCCAATTCCTTAAAATCCCTTTGTTTTGTCAGGGCTGGCCAGCAGACTGAAAATTCCAGCAGGAGTTTATGTTGCAGTCTTGAGTCCAAATGCAATCTGGAGGCTGAATTCTTTCCTCTTCAAAGGACCAGAGAGTTTTCTCTTAAGGCCTTCAACTGATTATATGAGGCCCACTCATATTAGGAAGGGTAATGGGCTTCATTCAAATTCTACTGATTTAAATATTAATCATTTAACATGTAGGAAAGTAGAAAAAAAATCCCATGAAATTTGCATGCATAATCTAAATTCCTGAGGAATCTGCCCTGCAGATTCCTCAGGAATTATATGCTCTGAAAAATCTTTAAGGTAAGAAAAGGATCTGAGATTTTTAATGCTCTCAAATATTTAACAGATTCAAATACAAACCTTTTTGGAGAAAAATAATTTTAATTCAGTGACCAAAGAATTGCCACAAATGAAATTCCAAGGAATTCGAGACCACAATAAATAATTGTAAAATGCATAGAAATAGAATTCAGCATGAACAAGAACTGGCAGTAACAGCAGAAAAGAGAAACCAACAAAGACTTCAGATATTGGAATGATCACAATATAGAAAATAATTATATTTAATATGTGTTTAAAATGTAGAAAGATGTAGTTTATAAAAAATAAGAAATTCTAAAGGCAGCCTAAAAACAAAAAACAATTCCCTTCAAGCAAATGCCAATTAAACTGATGTTTGACTTCTTAAAGTAACCATAGAATTCAGAAGATAGTTGATTAATATCTTCAATGAACTGAGAAAAAAACTGTTAATAATCAAATCATTTTTCCGCTATAAATATGTTTCAAAAGTAAGACCTAAAAAGACATTTTTAGGGATGTAAGAACTGACAGGTTTTGATACCAACAGAACTTTATTAGAGAGGTTGTTATTTGGTATACTTCAGGGAGGAAAAAAAAATGCCACAATTAATATGCAAGATGGTATGGCAAGTATAGAATTTGATAACTATAAAATAAATTTAAACAAATATTGGTTGTTTAACCTATAAGTATAATGTCAAGTTTGTGGGATTAAAAAAAGAAAAATCAAATAAATTTAAAATATCAAACAACAAAAATATATAAATTGGGTGCAGGGAGGTAAAAATTAAGTATTAATAGTTCTTGCATCTTTATATTGTTTGAGATTTAAGATAAAGATACTGATTAACTTTTTAACATACTAAGTTATGTATGTTAAAATTTTTAGAAAATCAATAAAATGGCATAGAGCATATATATAGCAAAAATACAATAGGGAAACACCAATAAATCCTATGGAGTTGGTAGTATACAAGAAAGCGGAGGAAAAACCTTCTTTTCAAGAAATGTGGCTTTGAAGAGCCAGATATAGTTAAGTTGCCAGAAGATTTTTTATCACAATATATTTAGAAATGTATGAAATGAGATGATCTTACTATTATGACTCATTCAACAGTCATTCCACAAATGTTCATTGCATCTAAAGCATGTGCTTAGGATTGCTAGACACCTTGCTAGACAGTAGAGATACAACACTGGTTGAATAACAGTACTTGTCCTAAAAGCATTTATGAAGGGAGCATCTCATTAAGGACTTAGCTGCCTTTGTAAAGAGTTTGGACATTATCCTAGCAACAGGTAGGTTTGGGAGAGTTTTAAGCAAGAGGATGCCATAATCCAATTTGTATTGTAGGAACTAACTTGGGTTCAGCACGGAGAATGTATAATAGGTTCCCAAGATTTGGGAAGCTTTGTACCTATCCAAGAAAGAAATTCTGATTGCCTGGACAAGGTGGTAACAGCAGTAACTGAAAGAAATGGACAGATTTGAATTTGAATATGTGATTCTTAAGATTTTTATTATCAGTAAGAAAACTGTAATTCTTCACTGAGTTGGGCAATGGTGTTACATAAGTACCTGCATTTATGGTGGAATTCATCATGAAATATATAATTTTGAGGTTATATGAATTAAGAACACTTGAACTCACTAGTAAAATGTATTTGCAAGCTTTAAATTAAATAAGTTCAAACAGGATCACCATGATAATGTTAGTAAATTCCCCAAGGATTTTTTAATGGCTTCCTACCCAATGAAAGATCCAACTTATAAAATAATAATTGAGTATACTTGTGGGAAATCATGTTCTATGAATAGGCAAACATTTTATTAAAAGTCTGAGTTCACTTTTGATTTTTAACTTTAGAATAATGATGGGAAAAGTTAAAAGTTTCAAGCTTTCAGAACGTTATAAGTTTTGTGCTTTAGAACTTTTTTGAAATGCTTTATCTGAAGCTGCAGTTAATGATGTCCTCAGCTCTGCAAATTAAGCTGTTGCTCTGACATCGATGAAAAGAGGCATGAGAGAAAGAGAAATGTGTGGATACTGAATCTCAAGGACTATAAACCTTTTTTTTTTTTTTTGCCTCAATGTTTCATCTCCAGAGTTTCATATTTTGAAGGGTCTGCCCGAAATTTGAAAGGATAGATCAAGGGAAAATTGTTTGTGTGACTCAAGAATGTGGTAGCCAAGCTTCCTCACCTCTCATCACAGAGATTCCCTGAAGCTGGGAAGCCAATCTCTCATTTTGGGGGATTTAGCCTGGTCACAAGCTATAGTAAAAAGTACATAAGGAAACTAATATGGATAATTTAATTATTAATTATGTATGCATAATTAAATTAAAATTATCAAGCGAAATCATTAAGGAATAAAGCAAAATATTTAATGTTTGTCTAAATTAATGCTAGCGTGTAATGCTAAAAGTAATTTGTATTCATTTCTGCCATTCTTGAAAGAAGCTAAGAAACCAGAGCTGTGTTCAAGGAAATTAAATTCTATGATATGTGTTCATTTAAATATTTCCAGAAAATTATTCTCATTCTTTTTTTCCCTTAAGTTATCATTTTTTGAAAAGGAAAATTATATTTTTGTCATTAGTTTGCTGCCAATTCATTATTGGTGCTCTTAGATCTGTTTGTTTTTTTTTTTTTCCTCAGCTCTGTAGAGGGCTTCCATGGACAGGGTTTTCCAAGTCGTCATTAGACAAAATGGAAAAAGGCATGCCATCCTGATTAATTATAAAATCCTGGTCAAATTTAAATTTGGCAAATAGTGACTAATTATTCTACTTTGGAAGAATGAGAAAATTACACAAGTATCAGAGATTTAGTTGAAAACTAGAACTTCTAAGTTACAGCTTTTAGCTGTCAAAAATCAGCACAGTTTCTACCTTCAATATCTACACATACTGCTCTATTTAGTGAGCCTTTAGATTTATAACGGTGTCACCTATAGAAGATAAGAATTTTGACAAACATGCAATAAATCGTTTTTTCTGTTGCTATATTTGCTAATGATAATTGGAAGAAAATGTTTCCGTATTTTACTTTGCTTACTTTTAAATCCCACTTCATAAAAATCTTACAATCCCCAAATCAATCATTTGTTGAATAGATTTTTAAAAATCTGGTGTTATTATGGGTTTCATTGTTTTCCACTCTCAACACATTTGAGGATATTTTTTCAAGGTTTCAATCTGCTTTATGTCCTTATTTATTATATATGAGCGAGCACTTAGAATGTGCAAAATGCATTGTCCAGGCACTGTGAGCACCCCACATGGGAAATATAAATGGACACTACAGTTAAAAAGTTCAGAAAAATCCAAACAAGCAGATATGATTAGGCTGGGGTTATATTATTTCCAGCTGGTAATGGAAAACAGCAAAAAACAAAAACAAGAAAGGACTTTCTGAGGAGATAATGTTTGAGCTCTTGATTTGAAGCTAAGGTAGAAAAATAAAATAAAATAGAAAACCAAGGGAGCTGAAGACAAACTACGAACAGAAGGAGGCCAGGCAAAGGAGAACAGTATGAGTAAAGGCAGAGTCAGAGGCAGAGAGGCAGTATGAGAACACATGTTTAGGAGAGGAGCAGGAAATATGATTGGAAGAGCAGATGTGCTGTCATTCTGGGGAGAGATGGATGCTAGCCTGGGAAGTCCGGATTCATCCATCAGTCACAGAGTAGCTCTTGAAGGCTTTTAAACAGGGAAGTCAAAGGATCAAATATATGTTAGAGAAAGATAAAACTAGCAACAGTGTCTTGGAAGGTTAAGGGCTGGGAAGGAAACTGGCAGTATTGCCCTCAGTGAAGGTAATTCTGAAATTTCAAGTTGTATATGACAAGCAGAGAAAGGCTTAACTTCAACAATGCTACCCTCTTTCACAGGCTCTGGAGATAAATGGCTCTAATGATTGGAATACCTGGAAATATTTAACAAGGTTTAACTGCAGAAATTAATTATTTTATGGTGCTCATTGTGTAATCCAGCTTTTCATTTGAGTTGGCAATGACAAGCAAGTTCACACAAGAAAAGAGGATTAGAACATGACCATTTGTTCTCCATCTTTACTACAGTTATTAACCACTTTTATTGCATGCAATGAGGGAACATACCTTGGGGGGAAAAGTGCATCTTAAATTAATCTGAGGATAGGTGTATCTTTCCACTTATCTGAATTACTCAGAAAATCAGTATCCAAGAAAGTGAGCTTAACTGCATATTTTTAAGAAAAAAATTTAATTTTATCACCAGAATAAGCAACCTAAAACAGAACACAGCAGCAAAGACATTTCATGTGACAAGAAGACTTAATTAATTAAATATCTCATCAATTTATGGAGTGCTTACTAAATAATTACAAAAATAAATATTTCAACTTATGAAAAGTTCAAAGGAAAGTACTATGTTATAAAGTAACAGGGATTGGAATATACTATGCTACTATACCAGGTTAACAAAGATTTTCATGAATTAGATATCATAAACATGAATAGAGTGTGTCCACGTGTTCACATAGCAGTGGTTAGGGTTAAATGGCAAAAATTGCTAAACCATTAAAAAGACACATTATTAGTTTTAGTTCTGCCACTAACTCATGTCACCAAGGAAACAACATCTAGTATGTCCAAATTTTAAATTGAGGGACCTGGATTCAAAATGATCTTTACAACTTTGCTTTCATCTTGAAAAGATCTATGATTAGATGGTGACTTCATGGGATTCATCATTTATTTCTACTCTTGTATCTAAAAGACCTACTGATTCTTTTTTCTTTTTTAGTCAACTTTTATGAACTTGAGGAGAGGGAATAATTATAGTATCTTAGTAATTTTTTCCCAAATAGGGAAATTTTAAGTTTTAGAAAAGTACTAATATATCCACCTCAGAAAATTAATAAAAAACTATTTAAAAATTTTAAGGTGCCTTAGAATCCTACATGTGGAAACATACCTATAGTCTGAGAACATAGAAACTTGCCTTATTATTTTTTAGAAAATCATAGAAATTGAACTTTAATTAATACTAGTCATATATAGATGATTTTAAAATGACAGTAAACTCTTGTCTGTGGCACTGTCTTTTTTCTTTTGGCCACGATATTCCTATCTTTAAAGTGAGATGTTTGGAAGAATGATCCCAAGTATCCCTTGCAGTTGTATGATCTCGTGCATCTATAAAATACTCTTAAAGTCATATGCTATTTCCTTTTCAGTATGTGATCACTATGATAAGTTGTTTTTACAAACTAGCAGTAGGCACAATTTTAAAAGTGACCCCCTCGTGTAACAGAAATAGAGGGGTGGGACATGTCATATTTAGAAATCATTTTAAAGAACATTTACTACTAGGGTCGTCTAGATTATGTTGTAGTAAGAACCCCAAAATGTCAGTGGCTTATGATAGCGAAGATTTATTTCTCATTCACACATGTCCTTCATGATTTGTTAGGTGAGCTTTGCTTCATTCTGTCACCCAGGGATGTTGGCCAGTAGAGGGCCCACCATCTGACATTGCATCGCGTAAAATGTACCACCTCCTTGTTCACTGTGGCAGGGTAAGAGCGCTCATGGTGTTCTCACCCTGCTCTTCTATGTTTCTTCTGTGTTTACTTCAAACCCTGTCACCTCGAGAGACCATTGGTCAGAATTGTCACATAGTCGTGCCTAATAACAAGAGTTTGTGAAGATAAAAAGAGCGATCTAGGGTGAGCATTAGCCATGTTTCCTACAGATCCATGAAGTCTTAGAAAGTGGGAGCTGTCTTATAACATACGAGTCCAACACCTCCTTTAAGACAGCAGGCTGACCCCAGAAAGACGTATTGATTTCACCAGCCATACAGCCACATAGAGGCAAAGATGGAACAGACAGAACTTAATGGTCCTAGCTTTTCTTTTCTTTCAAAATCTAAAAGCTCTTATCTTAATGGCTGAGATAACATTTTATAAGACCAATAACAGAGATGGACAATTGAAGACACTGTGTGTCTTTCCAGTTCCATGTCTTTGAGGCTGGACCTTTGAGCCTAGAAACTTCTCAGGGGCATTTTGATTCTAATCCTATGTGGGTATTGCATTTAATTTTAGGGTCGTTACCCAAGGCCAGGCAAAGAGCCGAGGCCAGCACAATCTGGATAGGATGGGCAAGGATTTAATTTTATTACCTCCTTTTATGTATTACACAGATAGCAGAGTTATCTTTTTAACACAAGCCCATTACTCATTTTCAATGGTAAATGCCTAAGTTCACTACGGATACTTAAGTGCTGGCCAGGTGCAGCACCTGCAGTTTCTCTTGAACCTCATCCTATTAAAAGGACTATTGCACTTCCGAACCCTGCCATACCACCCCTGTGCTCTCCGAAAGTTATTGATAAATGCTTCTAGCCACAGAGGACGTTCTCCTGCTTCACCACCCTAGTGATCCTTTTTAGTTCTTTCTCTGAACAGAGATGATAAAGAAAAAAACAAATAACCACACTTGAGATTCTTTTTCCTGTTTGAGAATCTCATCCTAACACATCTCTCCTGCTGTAACTGTTTTTTTAATTCTACACGCATGACCGCTCTTTGATCTGTCCAAGAATTTTAGGCAAGAATGCTGAAAAGATTTGATCTCTTAAGCTCTGTCTAGCTCTATCAGTTTTCACTATCTGTCTGTTCAAAGTCTCAGTCTATTAATTATTGAACTAAAATTTCACATTATCTTCTATGTTTAACTGCCCTGTCTAAACCTTCCCCCATAGACCTTCTGCTTTTGGATCCAGTGCTTGACTCATGATGTCCCCTGTTTAGCCAAAATATTTCACCACAGCCCTCCTCAAGGCAAGGGGCTAATGGACCAGTCCACAATCCATTAGAGGGCTTTTCCTATCTCATCTCCCATTTTGTGACTAACTGGCTTATCTATAAACTAACTTGCATTAAACTTGCTATACCTATGGCTAATATTAGAATAATACATTGTTTGTCAAGCAGCTTTTGCATGTTAGCACAGATTTCATTCTTAATAGAGAAAAGTGAATACTGAAAGTATCTGACACTTCAGCCAGTGAAAGAAAGACTTTTTGCCTGAATTAGCTTGTAGTGTGTATTTCCATGATTTCTCTCTGTACCTGCGCTGTATAAATACTATCTCTCTCAGCTGCCCTATGAAGGGAGGTCAGTAATGGTACCTCCCAATGCACAGGTGCCAGGTGCCAGCTTTGTCGCACTGCATTCTGACCACGTAAGGGCGTGGCCCATGGTTAATGGGCTCTCCCTTGAAAATGGTAGAAGACATTTTTTTCTATTGCATCTAAAGAAGAGGGAAATCTTGAAAACAGAAACTTAAAGTGGAGGCTTTAACAGAAATTTTTCAGCTCCATTTGTAAACCATGTCCTTGGATCTGAATTTTGAGGAGTTAAAACCCTCTTACAGATTATTTAGAAATGAATTTATGAAAACTTTCACCATATTTCCATGACCAGCAGCTGGGTATTTGGAAGTCTTTAAAGCCAATCCAAACTGAAGATGAGAGACCTACATTTTCTCAGCCAGATGATCTAGCGTGTTATAGCTCAGCATTCATTTCTCACCTGCTAACTCCGAGTCTGTAGTGGAGTTGTGTTTAAGTGATCCATTCCCATATATCTCAGCTATGGATTTCTTGGGGAAAATATTCAAATAATCACTGATGAGGCACACTAAAGGGGCAAGAGTACCCTCAAGGCCTATGTGGTAGTGGCAGCATTAATAATAATTGTTAAAATATTTCGGGCATTCTTCTACTGCAATTTCTACCCCCTTTAATTTTCTGAACAATGTTAATTGATAGTACTATTAATAAGCCCATTAATAAATGAGAAACTCAAGGCACAGAAATGTTATATAACTTACTTAAGGTCATATAGATAGTAATCAGCAGAGGCCAGAGCCTCAAAGGGAAGTGTATTTTGGTTGACAATGCTAGACTCAACTATGTTTTCCTCTGTGATGATTCTCTCTCCTTTGTCTGCCTTGACTATTATGCTTGATTTTATCAAGGAAGACAGTGGGCTTCAACACCCCAAAACGTTGTACCTTACCAAGCTTGATTTTTGTGGCTCCTCCACTGCCCTCAAACACCAGTACAATATTTTCTTTATCTCCCCAGACTGATCACATAATTAGGATAAATTATAGAGCCATCACTATCAGTGTTGGAATCTGCTTAGTTATTTAGGATTATTGTCTTATTTTTTCTAATTGTGTTTCCTCTCAAACATCTCAAGCTGTTGGAGAAACTCTTCTACTTTTACTTATTCATCCAACTCTAGCTTTCACTCTTTTCACATAAAGGATGCCTTTTCCACAGTAATGAAAAGTGTTTGCTTGGCCTACCCAGGCAGCTACTTTCAAAGACTAATCTTTCTCAAGGAAATGATAAAATGAATTAATAATTCCCATAGGCTTTAAAATAGTCCACTCAAAGCTAGTGGTGTTTTGTTATTGTTTTTTTTTTTAAGGATGGATAGCACATGAAAGAATGAGCAGCAATTTATCAGATATTGTGAAGAGTCAATGCATATCTAGAAAGTTCTATAATTTTCTTATTCTGCTCTACTTCTAGTCAACACAATAGTCTACTAGCTAGCTAACCTCCTCCTAGTCTGTTAGAAGTAGAAGAGTGCAATGCGCACCATCCAAGAGATAGACATGCTTGAAACTCGGACTCAGCGGGGAGGGTGGGTAAGGGCAACATACATAACCTAAACATCTGCACCCCCATAATATGCTGAAATAAAAAAAAAAAAAAAGAAGTAGAAGGGTTTTTTTTTTTTTCTTTTTTCCAACCTCTCTTCTTGAGAGATGGCAGGAAATTGAGAGTGTAAGAGAAACAATTCAAAGACTCAAAAAAGAGACCTTTGGGCACTGCTTTTGAGGTGGTGATAAGGAAAGAACCAAGAACATGGGCAGCCTGTCTTTGCCATTCAGGCTGATTTGAACAGGGCAGCTAAAGAATGAAAGCAAAGGAAAGCACTGATTACTTTCCAGTGTTCTCATGTGTAATTTCCAAAGAAATCTTCATCCTAAAATAGCAATCAGTGTGGGATCAAGGGAACACATTATGATACTACAGAGGAATTAATGTCCGTTAACCCCCCTTAGAGCTGCACCTTAAAAGTTTCTATGTCCTAGAAAATACTTCGTTGATAAGTATTGTCTTTTTAAGACTACCATTTGAATATATATTGTTACCTCATCCTATCCCTGAGTTCCTTTCCACTATCTGTATTAAAGGACATGCTGGGGAGTTAAAGAATGAAAGGATTCAGTCCCCTATTTTGGTCCTAAAGAATGGAGTCATTAATTGAATGAATTGAGTGGATTGAGGATCTTTTGGTGTTGCTTAAGTTATTTGAGTATCTTTGTTTCAGAGTAATCTTGGTTCAGGAATTGATTACAAAAAGAACAACTTGGCTACATTCAATAGGCAGAGAGAAAAGTACTAAATTTTCAGGAATTAATTGTTTCAAGTTTGGAAAACCCAAGACAATAGTCAAAGAAAACAGCAGGTTTTTTGTTTGTTTTTAAGCTGGTTTAATATCCTGGTTTTTTTTGTTGTTGTTGTTTGTTTTGTTTTTTCCAAAAGATTAGGGGCTCTTTTGAGTTTTCTTAAAACTCTATGACTATATTGCAAATTCAGGCGAGGTTGTTGGAATTGCATCACTCATTGACACGAAATTCTGAAGTTGAAAGTTGTAGGCGATGTTTATGTTATATATCTCTTCCTTCAACTGCCCTGAAACAGGCTGGTTGTGGTGGCTCACACTTGTAATCCCAGCACTTTGGAAGGCCAAGGTGGGAGGATCGCTTGAGGCCAGGAGTTCAAGACTAGCTTGAGCAACATAGTGAGACCCTCCTCAACAAAAAATTTTTAAAAATCTGCTGGGTGTGATGGTGCACACCTGTAGTCTTAGCTACTCAGAAGGCTGATCCAAGAAGATTGCTTGAGTCCAGAAATTGGAAGATGCAGTGAGCTATGATCGTGCCACCACACTCTAGCTCTGGTGTCAGAGTAAGACCTTGTCTCAAAAAGAAGAAAGCTAACAACAACAAAAAAGCAATCTATCCTAAAATAAATGACATATTGGGAAACTGCTGGTTGTACAGGCAACAGAATCTTTCTTTTAATTAGCACTGGAAAGGGGAAAATTGACAATAGTAGAGGTTGCTGCTATCTCCTAGCTTTTATATGCCTACTACCCACCAATGTGATTGAAAAATGTGTGTGTGTGTGTGTGTGTGTGTATAACCATTAGTTGTGCTTTATTGTTTATATTTTATTAAACATATTATCTTCTTATTATTTAGCCTAAGTTAAATTTTATGTATAACTATGAACTAAACTTTTATGAAATTTTAAGACCACATTGCAATAGAGAAACTTCTGTCAGATCTCTGTTAAAACAAAATGAAATTTAAGATTTTCATGTATGGATAGCATATGTGATTGACCAGATCTCTGTGATCGAGCATAAATAGGGCAGGAAAAATCTGAAAATAAATAAGAACCCACATTTCAATTTCAGAGTTATGACATCAGAAGTTACTCATCTACAAAGTTACTCAGGTACCCAACCCCATATATCTTGTTTTTCTTACCCTTTTCTATTATCCTCTATCCACACTGGCCTTCAGTTTCCTGCCTCAGGAATTTTATACTTCCTATTCTCTGAAACATTTTTTCCTCAATATACTTGACACTACTCACCCCTTCTCAGCTTTTGTGTCAACTTACATATCACCTTCTCAGAGATTTTCCCTAAATAGTTCATCTCCTTATTAGCTTTCCACCCCCTTTTTTCTCTGTCACAGCAAACCTCCTCTAGTTACCAGCATAGCAATTCTTGCCATCTGTCATTATTTTGTTCCCTTGTTTTTCTTAATAATTGTCTATACCTCCCTTCCACTAGAATATAAACTTAAGGAGGCAGGGACCTTGCTTAACTTATTAACCTTTACATCTGAAACTATGTACCTAAAAGATGTTCCACAGGTATTTGCTGGATGAATGGATAAGGAATTTAATTAGACCCCAAAAGGAAATGGATCAATTAATAAATACTATCTCATATATCAAAAAGCAGACTATCTATAGGAAAAAATCTCCCAGACATGTAAAGACATTGAAGCCCCATCCTCAACTTCCTTGGAGGGCTCATCTGAGGCTCAGACCTGATGCTGCTAAAGGCTGTAACCTTAGAGGGAACCAGGGAGGGTGGCAAAGTCTGCTTAGCCAGGAGGCAGAGGTCATCCAAACCTCCCCTCCTCCTTTCGAGGTAGGTCAGGAGGTCCTGGCCCAGCTGGGGCAAGCAGGGCAGGGTTTATAAAAGCTGGAGAGCAGAGAGTGACAAGTTCTCTGGGCAGGTGGCCGTAGGGAGGGGCCATGGGATGGTATGTCCAAGAGAAATAATTTTTGGTGCTGCACTGTGATTTCTGTCCAAGTGCCGATTCCTGTTCTAGGTAGCATGGTTTGTCTTAATATTCTGGAAAAATAAAATAAAATAAAGACATTGTTACAGATATCGTCTGTGTGTAGCAGAGACATTATCTGTGAGCCAGTTTCCCTGGTATTTTCTTGGGAGGATGAGGGCCATGGAAGATCACAGAATTCTGTCTGAGAATTCCATTGCATACACTGTTTCTGGCTCAAAGTCACCAAGAAACCTGCAGAGCTCCATTTTTTAAGTATCTTCTTTTTAATATTGAGGGATGAAGAGAAAAAGAACAAGGGCCTCTGTATGTTTTCTTTTCTCAACATTGCATCTCAGTACAATAGGCTGCTATTTTAAGCTTATAATTGTTGTTTGTGCCATTTTTGAAACCTTCACATGGGTTAAGGGAAAAATTAGCAATAAGAGAATATTACGGCTCTGTTTTCATTTGTTACTCGAGACAAGTCTGGAATCATCCCACATTACTCAGAGTCATCACTTGGCTGTAGAGTCTCTGAGAGGTGAGATTAAGTGTGTCAGTACATGACTCCGTGCCTGATTTCTAGGCCATCTTTCTTCTTCAGAGAAGCAGGAATTATGCTAGTGGAATATGTGGATTGAATTTCAGCATCAATTTTTTTCCTTCATTTTTTTCTTTTGGGTGACTTTAGTTTTCTGACATCAGATATAGGATATGTTTTATTCAGTACTTTCTACTTATAATACAGTACAGTTTCTGAAATCTGATCATCTGATATCTGTTACTGTCCTTCAAACAGTAGAAACACTGACGAATATCCTTATTTTTATTGAGCAAGTAAAAATTCTGATGTTGGCTTTCATCATCCTGACCCACTGCAGAAGTTGTTCCTTCTGGGATTTTCTCAGGATAGGAAACTATATAGGTGAATCAAGCAATATTTAATGCTGATCACACACTTGGCAACAAGGGAAACAAAAAGTAGAATATCATATACCAATTATGTCCTATAATTCTGGGTTCAAGTTACCATGGTTATATCTTCTCAGTATGTACTGGTTCTCATTTTCCTCCTCCCAAATTGATACAATTATTTTCAAGGATGTTTGAGTATGAGTGACTGTATATTATTATTTTTCACTGTATTACAGGAAAAAAAATATGCCAGTGAAAAAGAAACAGAGTAGCCACATGTTTATCACTCTTATTTATCCTCTTTGAACATTCTTGTTAAACTTAATAATGTCTGTCACTAAGGATGGAATTCTTATCTCCATGAGTGTGGTCACTGTCCTTGGGAGGAATAAGATTTGATTGTGACTTTCTAAGTATTTATATGATACATCTGCAGTCACCCCACATTTATCACATCTAAGTTTGCTGCATGTTCTCATCTCTCTGAATTTTTATTCGAATAACTTGATACTGCTGAGTCTTTATTTGACTGGGAGCTCCCATTTTAGACAGACTTTTGAAAATATATCAAGCTTGCACTGTACTAAGACCACATTGCTGTAGAAAGCCTTATGTCAGATTTCTGTTAAAACAAAATGAAATTTAAGATTTTCATGTATGGATAGATGTTAATGATCAGGAATAAAAAATAATATCCATAGATCTCTGGTGATATCATTAATCCACATTAATAATACTATTAATCCACATTGAAAATCAGTAATCCTTATTTTTTGTGTGGATAAGAATAATTGAAATTTAGAGCTAATCTTTATACCTTCTTGTTCAGTGACAATCTTTGAACTCATCTTTCAATATCAGCTCCTTTTCCCAGGACATAAACTTGCCTCTTTCCTCTTATGAGGTAATTCTTAATTTCATTGTTCATTGGCCTTCTCCATATAGAGATTCCAAAAAAATGAGAGAATGACACACAATTTGCATATATACAATAGCAAAAAATCTCTTGGATATTATGTTAATACATACTGCATATTTCAGCATAATAATTGGTTTTTGTCTTGTTCAACACATTAAACTGTATCATAATTTTTTAATGCTTTAAACTATCCCACATCGTAATTAGATAACTGCCAGTTCCTTAAGACCCAGTACTTTGTCTTTTTTTACTATGAATGAATGACTTATTTTAACTTACATTTTTAGTGAACTCTTCTGCCATTTTTTTCCACTACAACTTTATGTAGAAGTGCCTATTATACTCTTGTAAAAGTGAACCTCAATTCTATTTTGGTTTATTTTCATGTATGTTCTATTGTGCCCTGAGCCAACAGCTTCTATGACTATTCTGTTGCCAACTTCTATTTTTAAGAAAATGTTTAATATGCACATTTATTTTGATAATCCAAGACTTCTATTTTGTTTTCCCCTCATAAAAACATTTATAGAAATACAAAGAAAGAGCTTAGCCCTCAAGCAGGGTAAATGAAGGGGACCAAGGGTAGTTTGAAAAATCTCAGCAGGTGCATTTAATATCTATTTCCTCCTTGGTTGAGAACCATGCACCCAAAACACTCCGGTACACAGGAATCCTGGTTAACTTGTATTTTTCTTCAACATTCAATTGGTTGTCTTTAAAGTTATCCTAAGTATAGATGTGATCCAGCAAAGGGGAAAAAGAACACTTAAATTTTTAAGTAAGTGGTTAAGTGGTATCTGTATTTTTGTTGTAACTACTGTGAACAAGCCATCAGTCTTAAGACAACTGAGAGGAGATTGACTTGGAATATCACAAAGTACAAATCTTTATGTTTACTGTCCCATTTCCACATTTTTGCCTTTATATAGTTCCTTCAAAATGATTCTGATACACACACACACACACACACACAAATACACACACACACACGTATGTGTGTTTGTTATTGCCAATAACAAAATTTGAGGATCTTATAGATTGTGTAAAGAGAGGAGAAAATGAGGAGGAGACACTAATAAAGAATCAGAAGTTACAAACACAGGAAAAGTCGATTGCAAGTTTAACAACAACAACAAAAAAATAGGCATCAACTTCCTCTTATTAGAGACAGTTATCTTTCCTAATAACATTGGAGATTTGCTGGTTCAGACACATTGCTTACGATGACGTGATTGGGCCGGTAAAAATGTGTCATGTAGTTCATCGTAATTGTCTGCAAATCATGACACAATAGCATCAAAGTTTCAAAAGTCTCCTATGGTTTTAAACATCGTTATTCTTAAAGAAGTTTCTATATGTTTTTCTGAGGTAATGACAGTGCTGTCAAATTATAGAGACATTTCTGTATTATTTCACAAATGGTAATTTCTGATTTTCTATAAAAGAGTTTTTTATTACATTATGCAAGAGCATCTCATTATTGCTTTGCACTTGCTGCCACTAAATTTTCCTACCTTCCTTCTTTTAAATATGTTGAATTGCTTGTCAATGTGGGTAATACATTTTTAAAGAAAAATTTTGCTTGCTCTAGTCCAATAGTTCTTAGAAGAGTATTTTTATTAATAAATCAAACTCTAATATTTTTCTCTTTTAAAATTTTGCTTCGAATGGGACAGCAAGTTGACCTTTGCAGAGTGCTTTTTCCCTCATTTCTTTTTTCTACCATCACCTTCAGCTGCTCATATCTTGACAGTCCAAACTGCCTGTCACTTACATTTCACAACTGAGAAGAAATCGTGAGTATTACAGGACCTAGGCCCTCCACGACAGCTCTGTGTTCAGTCAGTAACATATCCCTTCACTTACTATCCCATAAGGCGAGTATTAATCAGCAAGTTCATGACACATATGGAAACCATATTGTGATATATAGAAAAATACATTGTTAGTTCTCCCCCGACAATATATGTACTTTCCCATAAATCAATCTGTCTTCACACATGACATATGTCACTGATTTTTTTCATAAATATTTATTTTAGTAGAGAGGTTTCATGCCATTTCATAGTATCCCACATATTCCAGGCTTTAAAGTTGATCCAATATCTTAATTTCATTTCATAGAATCTTGCATTTATACTTTATTCATTCTCCTACATAACCCTTAATTTATGTCCCCATTGTGCATGTTCTTGCATAATTCCCATAATTCTTTCTCCAAACCCAATATCTCCTATCACTCAGTTTCCTGGTTCTGTGGTCAGTATTCTCTAACCACTGGTACCCAGGGATCACTTTCGGGATTCCTGCAGGACTTACCTATTGTCACACTTTTCACGTGTAGTATAAGTGACCTATCTTTGATAATGAACTCGATTGTAATAGCCTTCATTTCTGTAGCCTTGCTTACCTTTGTTAGTACAGTGAATGTGGGTGACAGCACATAAACGTTGTGAACTTAATTAATATATTAATTACTTCTCAACATTATTTTGGAGTATAATCTAAAAGTTTTAAACTTTTATATAATTTACAATTGCTCGATCTATATTTTAAACCCTTTCACGAAAGTTATCAGAGATGGAAATGATAAATTACAAAATGTCTTAAAGCTTTTTAGGATGCCAAAGCTTGTTTATGGTTTTATATAGCATCCTTCAAAATTGCACAGTTTTGTGAAATTATCTAAAATTTAAGGAGGAAGCCCTCACCACTTAGTTTCTATTGTGGTATTAACATAGATATGATGAATATTGAAATAGTTCAAAAGAATAACTGTTATTTGGTTCCACTTTTCAAATATAAAATAAAGATAATAAATTAAGACAAATTATACTAGCAGATAATGAATCCTACTCAAAAGGTTTTAGAATCTCCTGATTTATATAATAATATTAAGAATTCATTAGAATAATTATTACAGATTAATAAATTCCACTCTGTGCCTGAAACTTTAAAGACACTTTAAATGCTCACAAGAATCCTGAAAGGTATGGATGCGGAATTAATGTTCGAGAATAATAACCATCCAAGACTAAAGAGGTAACAAGTGGTGCAGCTAGGATTAAATAAAAGTCATCATTTTCTTAATCCCATTTTCTTCCCACTATTTTAAAGTAGTTTTACTGAAGTAAAATCTTGACCAAGTAAAGAATGGGTATTCTTGACTTTATTGTATTTTCTAAACAATTAAAGTGAATAAAATAGAAATTTGCACAAAAATACCAAATTAAATATTCTGAAATTTAAAAATATGTGACTTCCTTGATCATGCTTTCTTCCTCCTGTCATCTTTTGAAAAGCTTGTGTTCATGTATTTTGCCAACTTTTTTATAGGATTGTTTGTTTTCTTCCTTGCTAATTTGCTTGAGTACTTTGTAGATTCTGAATATTAGCCCTTTATTGGATGTAGAGCTACAAATATATTCTCCCATTCTGTAAATTGTCTATATACTCTGTTGATTATTTCTTTTGCTATGCAGAAGCTTTTTAGTTTAAACAAATCTCATTTATTTATTTTTGTTGTTGCATAATTGCCATTGAGGTCTTAGTCATAAATTCTTTGCCTAGGCCAATATCTAGAAGAGTTTTTCCTACATTTTCTTCTAAAATTCTTATGATTTCATGACTCACATTTAAGTCTTTTGTCCATCTTGAATTAATTTTTGTCAGTGGTGCTTTTACTATGACTCATTAGCAATTAATAGATACCTGATTCTGTTGATCTGAAAGTTGTAAAGAATTTCTGATTTAATTTTTGAAACAGGATGGCCTGTGGTGTCTGTACTGGACTCAAATCATGGTACCATATTACTTATTTACTCAATGATACTGAACATATTATTTATTATACTACGTTGAACGTTCCATCTTGGGTGACTTTAGTTTTCTGACGTCAGATATAGGATATGTTTTATTCAGCACTTTCTACTTATAATATAGTACAGTTTCTGAAATCTAATCATCTGATATCTGTAGATACACTTTTGAATAGTAGAAACACTTTTGAATATCTTTATTTGTATTGAGCAAATAAAAATTCTGATGTTGGTTTTCACCATCCTGACCCACTGCAGAAGTTGTTTCTTCTGGGATTATCTCAGAACAGGAAACTATATGGGTGAATCAAGCGATATTTAATGCTGATCACACAGTTGGCAAAAAGTGAAACAAAAAGTAGACTATCATATACTAATTAGGTCCTATAAACCTAGGGTCAAGTTGCCATGGTTATATCTTCTCAGTATATACCGGTACTCAACTATGTTGACACTCAAATGTTTCATCTGTAACAGATAACTAATGATGCATACTTTTAAAGTTATTGTGAGGATTGATTAAATGACAACATTGTATATAACACAGTGTTTTAGAATAAAACTATTCTAAAAATAGTTTCCTTTTTCTCTTTTCAGTAGAGAAATTTGTTAGGAAAAAATCATAGACATTATAACTCTGAATGACATGTCATTTATTTCTTTGTTTTTATTGTTTTAGGGAGGCTTTTTTTGGTCTTAGGGGTCAATGGTATTTGGGTAAATAGAAATGGGTCATTTAATATCAATATTAAAAGAAATGTCAATTATTCAGAAGTTATTTTGAAAATTTCCCCAAATTCCACTCCAAACTACAGCAAGTTTTTTTTATTAGACTGGTAAGCTGAATGTAAAGTTTATGTGGAAGTGTAAAACACCAAGACGAACCAGATGAAGAACCAACTTGGGAGTATTACTCCACTCTGTTTCAAAATACATTATATAAGTATTAATTAAATATAAGTGTAATTAAAACAGCAATGCATTGGTACAGGGTTAGCATAAAATAGAACAGCGGAGCACAATAGAGAGGCCAGAAATAAACACGTGCATATTTTTAAACCCAGTGTACGACAAAGGAGGTGCTCCAGAAAGGAGAGACTATTAAATAAATAATGCTGTGACACTTGCTTATTCATATGGGAAAAATTTAAATAGGTATCTTTCTCATATTATACTTGAAAATAGATGCCAAATGGATTCAAAAATATAAGTGCTAAATGCAAAACTGTAAATATCTTAAAGAAAATATAGGAACAGTATCTTTATGATCTTGGTGTAAGCTACAATACATGACTACTCTAAAAAAAATATGAGAAATTCAAATCCAGTTGAATTAAGATCTCATTGTGATTTAAAATACAATAAAGGAAGGGGGCAATCTATGAATTTGGAGAAAGTATCTCCAACACATAACTGACTGAGACTAGTGTTCGTGTAGAGAAAGGGGTAGTGGACAGAATGCAGGAGGTAAACATGGGATACTTCAAAGATTGTTGTAAAGTTCTGTTTCTTATGTTGTCAATAACTGAGTGATTGTTCATTTGATTACCATTCTGTGAAATGTTCATATAGACCATATACAAGCTTTTTTATATTATTTAAAAGTGAAAATAATAAAATTTTATAGCAAAAAATATGACTTAAACAAACGAAAAGATTTAAACCTTTCTTTCCTGATATATACCAAGTGAAGAGGTGTCTGTGATTGACATAAAAATGGCTTGAAAGCTACTGCTATCTAATGAGTTTAGATGTTGCGATACTGTCTCCCGAGTAGACTCTGGATTTCAAGTATGCAAAAACAATACTCAGTCTACCTCACTTTTTGGCTTTTTCTACTTTTTTTTTTTTTTTTTTTTTAGGTTATGGGAGAGCTAAACAGGTCGGGCATGTTAGGAAGCTGATTTGCAGATCATCATATAATCTCTCCATCAATTTTAGTTAAATCAAACTAATAAGTCGATATGCCCAAGGAGCTAACTAAAGTACTTGAAGCAATCTCATGTTGAATCAAATGGAAATGCCAAATTCACTATACTAACCTATATTTAAGAAATCTGGGTCTCAACAGATATCTGTCTATGCTCAACAAAGCAGTTTTTAGTAGTCAGACCATCTCTCTTGCCTAGAAATGCAAGAGATTCCATTATATATGCTCTTCATCCATTTGTAGGGGACTAGTTGTTTTGTGATATCCACATTTTCTGGTCACATGTTAAATACATTATATGAAAGCATGTGGGTGCACGTGCATGTTTTCCAATTGGCTCATGAAGGATCCTATAGAGTATACACAAAGTTATTCTTAATAAGCATTTAACATTTATTAATTTATTTTTCTGTAAATGTTGGGAATAGAGGAGAGCTAAAAATCATTTTCTAATCCTCCAAACTTTTTGCAAATTTGAATTGAGACTTCCAGGATACGATGGTTTTCACAAAAGAATAGTAAATGGACAAATTGTCAGCATGAGAAATATTTGCTCTAAGAGTGGAAGGATTTTAATTTGATCATTCATCATCCATCTCAGCTGATCCTTTACTCATAAGTCATGTGATAGACTAGAATGTGTTACTGAGGACATAGAAACAGTTAGCTTTCTTATTGCTAACATTTATAACCCTTCTAGAAACAAATTCTGACAAGCAGAAGCTTAGTGGGATACTAGCTATTCATTTCTTTGAAATGTTTCATGTATACATTATTTATATTTTATTGTATGTGTTAACAAATGCAGTAAGATTGCATTGCTGGTGGCAAAGAGCTGTCTTTTCAAAAATCGATAATAATTAAGAAAAATCACTTATATTTCAATAAATTATACATGTCCAGCACATTTGAAAGAAAGGTAAAATATTAGTATTTATGGCTAAAATGATGAAAGGCATTATCACTAAATTTTATTGAATATATGAAGAAATATATTTACAGTACTATAGTTAGAATTTTAATAATGGTAAGTTTTCTTCATTTGCATCTTGGAAGAAGGGAATGAGAATTTTGAAAGAAAACAAGGCCTTCACTGTTCAGTTTAGTGAACTGAGTTATGAATGGGCAACGCATTCACTGGATCTGTGTTCCATTCTTAACCTCTCCCTTTCTTTGAAACATTGAAAAGAAAAGCAGGTGTTAATATGCATAATTGTATTTAATAAATCTGTATTGCTGTCAGAATTTTTCCATGGGCTTAAGATTTAATTACAACTGGAAAGATAGTTACTTGGGTGTGGCTTTTCATTAAGAAGACCATATAAATAATTAGAGAATATATGCCCTTCAAGACAGATAAAGAAGATATCATAAATGGCTTCCTGGGTAAGTCTTTAGTACAAAACAAGCTACTTTCCAAGGGATTTACTTCTGGGCTCTAGAGAATTTTGCAATCCCTGGACCTTTATATATGATTCATAAAAGCCAGAGAATTATGTAACTGGTAATCATTGTACAGCCTCCATGTTCTACAGATACTTAAACTGACTATCATAGAAATAAATTGATCTGTTCAGGGTCATACACCCATACTGCAGTATCAAACAAGGTGAGTCTTAGATTTTTCTAATTTCATTGAAATTTTTTGTCCCTTCTCTTCTTCCTTCCTTCCCTTCTTTCTTCACCTTTGCTTTTCTTCCTTAATTTTCTGACTTATAAACTCATTTTTTTAATTTTTATCCCATATCTTCATTCTTTCACTTTCTTTCACTCTCTAACTCCTACCTCCTTTGTCAAATAAAATAGAAAAGATTGGTCCAGCATTAATTAAGAATCTAGTGTTCAGATTGCGCTGTAAGAGACCAGAGCTCAAATAATAAATTTATTACTTTAGGCAAGATGGGATACATCATCGCATTAGAGTAATGAAGAGAAATATGCATACCAGGAGGTAAAAGGATGTGTCAAGTTTGAGGATCCCAGCAACAAGAGTTAGAGGCAAAGAGGAAAAAGATTCTAGTGAAATTAAAACATGGCTTAACCAAGAAAATTGCACAACAATTTCTGTAAGCACCAGTGAGTGTATAAGTTCCCCTCTATGGGTCAGGGATAAAAGTGTGGCTCAAGTAAAAGGAAAAAAATAATAGAAAACTTCATATAATTGCAAAGTAATGTAGAACAGAGAGTTGTATGCTTATCCCTGTACCAATATACCTCCCACCATGTCCAAACAGCTTCATGTTTTTATAAACATAGACACATTTGTGCTGCTGATTGGCTCAGAGGCTCTCAGGGCCCAACTTCCTAGTAGTTGAGGCCACAATCAACTATTACAACAGTAATGGCCTCTAAAACTCATTTCAGCATTTATCATATGCTGTATGATAATGGCCGTCCCCATTTTATGCATAGACTTCATTTTCCCATCTATAGGCCAATTTTCTCTAGGCCAAGAGTTTTTGTCTTACATTACTGTAGCCCCTATAGTATCTCACATAGTTTCTGATACAGAGTACAAGTACATACTCATCAAAATATTAATATGTGTAAGTATGGCTCTGGCAATGAAGCCTCCTGGTGACCTGTGACATTCTCAGAAAGTAAGAGGGCACTCACTGGGTCAAATCATAAGAATATGGAGGTGGCATCATTATAGTTTCATGAAAAACACACTAAATTCCATTGTCATGGACAATTCACATATTAGTCAGATGTACCTGTACAAAATTAGCCTATCTTTTTTCTTGCAAGTCACACTTGATTTTAGATGTATTTCTGTTATATAACCCATTGGGAAATATCCTTGTATAGCTATCCCATTTATGTATCTTCTCCACACTAGGATTACATTTATATTTATAAAACAAAACCTGATTATATGTCTCCAAACCTTTCTTGGCTTTTAGAATAAACTGACAAAAAGTAAATTATTTGGGCTGCCATTCAAAGGATTTCATAAATTTTCCCCAGACCTTTCCTTAAATGAGATATTGTTTGAAAATGTACTGTTTGAATTATTAACATATACTTAATTAGGCTTCATTATTCTCTTTTCCTCCCTACATACGCACTATATCCTACCATATTATCTCCTAAAATATACTACATAAAATAAGAATCCGACAAGATATTTGACATAAAAAATCAGTTTCATGTTAAAATAAACATTGTAAATACTACATATTAGATATCAGTCACAATTCACATCGAAATCGTTGAAAAGTCTTGCAAAAAGGATCATGCTTTTTTTCAAACTTTGAGATTTCCAAACATAACCTCTAAACCCATTTACGTATGTACGCGTGTATGTATAATAACTGCTGACACCCTCATGAAGCTTATTTCTTCAAAAAATATCTATTAAATACCTCTTTATTTCAGACACTCAACTGGGAGTACATACACCTAGGACTCAATTGTGTTGCTCAGGGGCACAGAGAGGAGATTTGTGAACTAATCTTGGGACCCAAGGGAGCACACCTGGGCAGAACTGAAAGAAGAATGCAGTGTGGGTTTGAGCCACAGCACACTACTGGAGTATCCCTCCCCCCACAGGAAACCTGCACTTTTGGTCCAGGGCAGGATTCTGGACAGGGAAGTTCCCAGCCCAGGGCACCATTACCAGTGTGCTCAGCTAGTATGAGCTCTATCCTGTAGCCAGACACCAGAAGGAGACTTTGGGGCAGGGAAGGAGGGAGAAGAGTGAAACCCACTCCCAACAGCCAGACCATGAATCCTAGATGGCCCTTCCCCGGATTAGTAGAATTTCTGGCTTGGTGGGGCTGCTTTAGTACCCCCTTGGTAGCTTTTCCCAGTTGCTTGGGAAGGGTTCCTCTATCTCTGCCAAGATAGCTCTCTTGCTGGCCTTCGTGGAGTCTGAAGTTATGTTCACCATACTCAGCCCTACCCAATCTCACTCCTCCACCCACCTATGCTGTGGTAGAGAAGAAGCAGTGCCCCGGGAACTCCAAGGCCTCACCCACCACCTAGGGCATTTCAGTGCTTCTTCTGAGGGGTTAGAGCTGGTACAAGTACCAGAAAACAACACTGCAGGTGGCTTTTTCCTACAAGCACCATCTAATGGCAGGGAGGACAACTTGTACAGCCCATTTCAGCATTTACTGACTCAGTTATACAAGGCATGGCTGACTCTTACCCATAAGCACCACCTATTGACTTAGAAATTAAACTGGGTATCCCAATATAGTTCACGCTGTTACAAAGACCACAGGGCTGGGAAAAGAGAAAGGATTTCACACACCTCCATCTTCCCTTGCCAACAAGAAATGGGGAATCTGCCCACACACAGTTCACTCACACTACAGCCTACAAATAACCAGCAATTGAGAAAACCACCACACTAAGGATATCTATAACCAAGGTATCCATCTGGAACCTAGATCTCAAAGTGCCCACAAGTAAAGCCAAAGGTCCTTACACAGCATATGCTACAAACACACCCTTAAGAGTGAGGAGGGAAAAAAAGCCACATCTAAACAAAATCTTAAACCAAGAAGTGACAGCTCCTCCAGATGAGAAGGAATCCAGAAGTATTAAAAAAATCAGGGTGAAAGGACATGCCCAAAGAAAAACATCAGCTCTCTAGCAATGGATCCCAACTAAAATAGAAATATTGAAATGACAGTTAAAGAATTCCAAATATGGATTGTAAGGAAGCTAAATGAAATACAACAGAAAATGGAAAGCCATCTCAGAGAATCAGAAAACAATCCAGGAAATGAATGAAAAATTTACTAAAGAGATAGATATATTTTTTAAAAATATAATTTCTGGAAATAAAAAAATTATTTAGGGAAATACAAAACACAGTGGAAAGTGTTAAGAATAGACTAGACAAAGCAGAAGAAATAATTTTGGAACCCAAAGATACCTCTTTCAAATTATAATGACTCTGTGAGTCAAAAATAAAGATCAAAGAGTCAAGAGGAAGGAACACAGTCTATGAGAAACATGGGATTACATAAAACGGCCAAATTTTATATAAGAATCCTACACATCCCTGAGGGTGAAGAATAAAAGGCACAAGGGCTGGAAACTCTATTTGGGGGAACAATTAAAGACAACTTCCATGGTTTTCCTAGCGATTTAGACATCCAGATAAAAGAAGCTCAATGAACACCTGGGGGGATCATTGCAAAATGCATATATTACATGAAGGATTGGCCTCCTTCATCAGACTGGCCAAAGTCAGCATGAAGGAGGAACACCTATGAGCCATGAGGCAAAAATATAAAGGATCTTACAAAGGAGAACCCAGAAGACTAACAGCAGAATTCTCAAGAGAAAACTTACAAGCCAAAAAGTAATGGGTCTTACCCTTAGTCTCCTTAAACAGAATAACTGTCAGTCAAGAATTTTGTACCCTGCTAAACTTTTATAAATGAAGGAGAAATAAAGTCCTTCCCAGAAAAGCAAACATTAAGGGAATTTGTTACTACTAGACCTACCCTCAGGAAATACTCAAAAGTGCATTATACATGCAACAGCACGATAGACACCAACCAGTGTAAAAAAGTTATAGCTCAGAGCCCTTATAAAACAATAGCACAAGAAGGAAAACAAAACAATAAGGTATCATCCAACATGATGAACAGAACAACATTCCACGTGTCAATAATAACATTCAATGTAAACAGTCTGAATGCCCCCATTAAAAAACATAGCCCAGCTAAATGGATGCAAAAACACAACACAAATATCTGCTGCCTCCAGGAAACACATTTAACCCACCATAACTCACACAATGTCAAGGTGAAGGGATGGAAAAGAAAATTCCATGCAAAGGGAAACCAAATGCAAGCAGTTGTAGCCATTCTCATATCAGATAAAATGGTACAAGAAGAAAAAGATGGTCATTATATAATGGTAAAGGGAACAATTTAACGAGAAGACATAACAATCCTAAATATATATGCACCTAACACAGGAACTCCCAGTTTCATAAAGCAAATTATTCTAGATATAAGCAAAGAAATAAACAGTAGTATCTTAATAGTCAGGGACTTCAACATTCTATTGACAGTATTGGATAGACCATCAAAGCAGAAAATGAATAAAGACACTGGACTTAAAGAGGTCTCTAGAACAAATGGACCTAACAGACATTTACAGAACATTCTACTGAAAAATTACTGAGTATACATTTTTCTCATTATCACTTGGAATATTTTCTATGATTCATCATATCTTAGGCCACATAATAAGTCTCAGCAAATTCAAAAAAATATCAAAATCATATCATGTATCTTCTCAGAACACCATGGAATGAAACTAGAAATCAATTCTAAGAGAAACACTCAAATCAACACAGAGTCAGGGAATTTAAACAAACTGATGCTGAATGATCCTTAGGTCAATGATGAAATTAAGATGGAAATCAAGAGATTCCTCACACTGAATGACAAAGGGGAAATAAGCTTTCAAAATCTTTGGGATACAGGAAAAGCAGCCCTATGGAAAAAGTTTATAGCCTTAAATGCCTACATCAAAAACAAAGAAAGACCACAAATTAACAACCTAATGTCACATCTCAAGAAACTAGATAAAGAAGAACAAATCAACCCCAAAGCTAGGGGAAGAAAAGAAATAACAAAGCTTAGAGCAGAACCAAACAAAACAGAAATCAAAAAAAATTATAATATAAAGGATCAAGAAATAAAAACTTTGTTCTTTCAAAACATAAACAAAACATATAGTCCACTAGCCAGAATAACCAGAAATAAAAGAGAAAGTCCTATAGAACCTCAATCAGAAATGAAAAGGGAGACATTACAACTGATATGGGAGAAATACAAAATAACATTCATGAATACTATGAAAACCTGTACACAAACAAACTAGAAAACTAGAAGAAATGGATAAATTTGTGGAAACACAATCTCCAAAGCCTGAATCAGGAGATAATAGCAACTCTGAACAAACCAATAAGGAGTATCGAGAGCCTGAATCAGGAGATAATAGCAACTCTGAACAAACCAATAAGGAGTATCGAGATTGATACTCCCAACAAAAAAAAGCCCCAGATCAGATTGATTCACAGCTGAATTTTGCCTGACCTATAATGAAGAATTGGCACCTATCCTGTAGAAACTATTCCATAACATCTACAAGGAGGGAATCCTCCCTAACTCATTTTATGAAGCCAGTATTGCCCAAATGCCAAAGCCAGGAAAGGATATAACAAAAAAAGAAAACTACAGAACAATATTCCTTGTGAATATAGATGTAAAAATCCTCAACAAAATACTAGCAAATCAAATTCAATAGCACATCAAAGAGATAATCCACCATAATTAAGTGGGTTTCATCACAGGGATGCAAAGATGGTTTAACAATGCAAATCAGTAAATGTAATTGGCCACATAAACAAACAAAAACAAAGACCACGTGATCATTTCAATAGATGCAGAAAAAGCATTCAATAAAATCCAGCACCCTTTCATAATAAAAACTCTGGAAAACTAATCATAGATGAAACATACCTCAAAATTATAAAAGGCATACATGAAAAACCCACAGCCAACATCATACTGAATGGCGAAAAGTTAAAAGCATTCTCTGGAACTGGAAAGAACTGGAAAAAAAACAAGGGTGCCCACTTGTCACTACTTCTATTCAGCATTGGAAGTCCTAGCCAGACTTATCAGGCAAGGGAAGGAAATAAAAGGCATCAAAATCTGGAAAGAGGTGGTCAAACAATCCCTGTTGGCTGATGAACAGATCTTGTATCTAGAAAATCCTGGAGACTCCACCAAAAGACTCCTAGTATTGATAAATTAATTCATCAAAGTCTCAGGTTACAAAATCAATGTACATAAATCAGGAGCATTTCTATATAGTAATAACAGTCAAACTGAGAGTCAAATCAAGGACTTAATAGCATTCACAATTAGCTACAAAGAAAAGAAAATACCTAGGAGTATAACAAAGGAGGTTAAAGAGAGTTCTCCACATGGAGAACTACAAAATAGTGATGAAAGAAATCAGAGATGATACAAATAAATGGAAAAATATCCCCTGCTCATGGATTGGTAGACTCAACATTGTTAAAATGTCCATCCTGCCCATAATAGATTTACAGATTCAATTCAATCCCCATAAAAATACCAATATTTCACGGATCTAGAAAAAATAATCTTAAGCTTCATTTAGAAGCAAGAAAGAACCTCAATAACGAAAGCAATCTTAAGTAAAAAGAACAAATCCGGAGGCATCACATTACCTGACTTCGAATTATACTACAAGGCTATAGTAACCAAAACTGCATGGTACTGATATAAAAGTAGAGACATAGAACAATGAAACAGAATAGAGAACCCAGAAATAAAACTATCTACCTATAACCTATTGATATTCGACAAAGAAGACAACAACATACACTGGGGGAAAAAAGCCCTATTCAAAAATGGTGCTGGGAAAACTGGATTGTACACACAGAAGAATGAAACAGGACCCCCAGGTTTTGCCATATACAAAAATTAATTCAAGATGGATTAAAAACTTAAACATAAGGCAGAAAACCATAAACATTCTAAAAGAAAATTCATAAAAAACTTTTAGACATCGGCCCAAGCAAAGAATTTATGACAAAGACCCAAAGGACAATTATAGCAACAACAAAAATGAATAAATGGGACTTAACTATAGTGAAAAGCTTCTGCACAGCAAAGGAAATAATCAACAGAGTCAACCTACATAATGGGAGAAAATATTTGCAAACTATACATCTGACAAAGGACTGATACCCAGAATCGCATACAAAGAATTCAAATAAATAAGAAAAAAGAAAGAAAAAACATCGGCAAATGGCACGAACAGAAGTTTTCCAAAAGAAGACCAAGTAATGTCCAATAGACATATGAAAAAATGCTCAATATCACTAATCGGGGAAATGCGAAATATCAAATAAAACCACAGTGAGATACCACCTTACCCCTCTCAGAATGGCCATTATTAAAAAGTCCAAAAATAATAGATTCTGGCATGGATACAAAGAGAAAGGAAAGCTTATACACTGTTTCTGGGATTCATACAAATTAGTACAACCTCTATGGAAAACAGTATGGAGATTTCTCAAAGAAATAAATGTAGACTTACTATTCAATACAGTAATACCACTCCTGGGTATCTACCCAAATGAAATTAAATCATCTTATCAAAAAGTCATCTGTACTCAAATGTTTATCACAGCACAATTCACAATTGAAAAGATGTATAATCAACCTAAGTGCCCTTCAATTCTTGAGTGTATATAGAAAATGTGTTATACACACACACACACACACACACACACACACACACACAAACACACACACACATATATATACCATGAAGTATTAATCAGCCTTAAAAAGGAATAAAATAATGTCATTTGCAGCAATGTGGAGGGAACTGGAGACCATTATCCTAAGTGAAGTATCTCAGGAATGTAAAACCAAACACCATATGTTCTCACTAATTAGCAGGGCTAATAGATGGGTACACATAGGCACAAAGTGAAACCAAGTAGAGGGAAGGGCAGGAGGGTGGGTGTAAGATAAAAACTTAACTATTGGGTACAATGAACACTATTCCGGTGAAGGGCACACCAAAAGCCCTGACTTCAGCATTGTACAAGCTATCCATGTAATTAAAACTGTTGTACCCCCTTAATTAATATTTTGAAATTAAAAAGATAGTATGTAGTACTATTTTAGTGCATTGCCACTTTAAAAAACTTTGTAATATTGGTAGAACAAAGAAAGACTCTGTAAAAGATTAACTGTGTACTCAAGAGGACATTTAACAAAGTCATGTTACCCTTAAAGACAAGAAAGTAAGAGAGTGATGAGGTGCACGGTGTACTGTCTTGCAGATATTTTTTAGGTAGTTGAATAATGATGCCAAAATTCATATTATCTCCAAACTGAAAAGAAATCTCCAAGTGGCAAGGCTCAAGTCTTTCTATTTTAATCTGTTTTGCCACATTAAATATGTTTTAATCTAGAAATTCAATTAAAATGGAGGACTGCCTGCTCAATTTTCCAAAGGTAAAAACGGCAATGATAGTGAGGACACAGAGAGAATCATATGTTAAAAAAGACCCAGACGGTTGAAAATATCAGACAAAATAACAAGATACAATTTTTATAGTTGTTACCAGAAAGAACAAAAGAGTACTGAAAATCCATTATGTGCCTAGGTAATTAACACTAATACAACTATACATATCAAGGGAGTGAACAGCTCACTGAATCTTACATTGGTTAAATTATATCTGAAACATAGCATCAGTTTTATACTAGTGATTGCTGTTGATGTGTGAGTTCTTCAAAAGTTCAGGAAAAAAACAGGACCCATCAGACAAACAAGATGGGAAGGAATCAGGAAAATAAGTCGTTTACTCACTCACATTCATGTGCTGAATGTTTTTGTTGCATAAGCCTCTATTTTAGTCTTTTAAAATTCAGTGGTAAAGCAAAGAAATACAGTTTCTGCTCTCATCATGGAACATACAGCATAGTAAAATGGATATGAAACAAATAATAAATCAAATAAGAACATAATTACGTGCTAAAATGTGTGTTCTAAAAACACATTTTAGGGGAAACTGATTTAGATAGGAGTGTCACGTAAGGTCACTTTAAGCACGATTAAAAAAATTTTGTCATGTGGGTAGTTGAAGGAATGAAATGTTGTGGTATCCACACTAAAGAGAAAAACTTCATTGTGGATAAACCAGATGCTTTAAGATATTTAAAGAATTGATGTTTAGAAGAGAAGTTTGATTTAATTAGTGAGGGTAGAAATATTGTCTGTCTATTGTGACAATTCATTGTCAAGTAGCTGAAAGTTATAGGAAAATTGATTTCAATTCCAAATTTTAAAAAATAACCTTCTAAGTTAGAGTTGCCCAATATTGAAATGATTCACATGAATGTAAAATATTTCTCAAAGTGTATAAGCAGATGCCATTTCAATTCTCCTTTACAATTAGAAGAATATATTTTTAGTATTGTATTTTGTATAGAGATGCTTTCCCCACTTTACAACAGTCATTTTAGAATTTCTATATAATATACCTCCCACATCCCCCCACACATCAGCATAGATACTATAGCATCATTATCATTTGCATTAAATCAATTTCAATCTTATTCTGTGCATTTGAATAAGCCTTAAAGTCTCCAGAAATATTAAAACCAGTTCATGGTGAATATTTCTACCATGTAGAATTATTATTGTCTTCAAGTCAGTATAGCACTGTGGTTAAAAGCAGACACTGGGGAGTCAGATTGCTTGCCTGAAAAACCCTGTGTGTTCTTAGGCAAGATATTTAATCACTGTGACTTTTAGTCTCATCTTCTGTTAAAATGAAAATTACGTAATCTTATAATTTTGAAGATTAAATGAGACAATACATGCCAAAAATTCTCGCTATTATTAATATCTTTAAATTATTTTTTTCCAGTATGATAGCCATAGCATTCTAGAATGGTACATAGATTAAAATCACTGGTATTTCCAAACTGAATTTACAACATTTGCTTCTGCTATTTTGAAGAAACAAAGCCACAAAATTACAGAATAAATAGTGCAACTTTGAAAACCATTTATCTCACCCCACACTACCTATGAACTTGTAAAATGAATTGAAGTACACACCACCATTCATAAGCGAACTTGCAAAAAATCGGACCTAATGTAGCTAAACCTCTAATTCAGTAATTAAATTGTAGGAAATATAGAGAGATTGGAGACGGAGAAAAATGGCAAACGTGAAGCGGTTGCTATCACTATAATCTAGACTGTGGGAAAATATCAAGATAAACTACCCAGTTTGTTCAACGAGAAGAAAGAGAAAGCAAAAAAAAAAAAAAAAAAAAAAAAAAAAAAAAAAAAAAAAAAAAAAAAAAAAAAAAAAAAAAAAAAAAAAAAAAAAAAAAAAAAAA